>BSBK01001584.1:0-167500 GCA_027943335.1 Chamaecyparis obtusa
AATCTCAGTAAATTTTTTAACCATTTCACAACAATCACACCAACCACATTATCAACTAATGAATAGAAAAAATAACTAAACCTAATAGTACAATAATCATGCTCAAGGAAAAAGGCTTATGAATTCATGTCACCTGGATGAATTCAAAGAGGTAATAATTCATAAACTTGTCCACTATTTCAATATAATAAATGGCTAAATTAGGATTTGGACCTAAATATATTTCCCCTCTTACCATTGAGATATTTCTATAGGGCACGCCCATCCTGACAATTCAAGAAAGTCGATGCCCAGTACTTGCAAAGCTACATAAAAGACAAGCATGTACATCCATATATATAACAAACAATGGCATGGATTAGTACATCATGTGGATCCTGCAAGTAGGTGACTATGACTCTATCCCTCAACCACATCAGACATGTCAAATAGAAAAGTAAAAAATACTTGATATCCATACACATGCAAGTATGGAGTAAGTAAAACCACAAATATAAACAACATCATAATCATATAAATAATCATCATCATAATAATTATAATCATCTAACTATAAACACATGATATCTCACGATTGTCTAATATCAAATCACCATGTAATGTCATACATCCATAACCTCAAAATAACATTGAAATAATCAATGCACACATGAAAGTGACCTAAAAGATTTTGACAATATAAAACTAAAAAGAAAACTATGGGTGGGCATTACACAAGTTGAACACCAAAATATGAGCATATGGCATATTCATCTAACAAAGAAGAAAACAACATGTAGGAAGATGGCATGGTCGAACATAATCAAGTGTAAGAGGAACTTTTGTACATTGCATCACAAGAGGAAGGAATTGAAAAGACAATAAAGGAGGCAATTGAATTTATCCAATGAAGAGAAAGGATAGCAAGTGAATATTAACATTTGGCAACTCTTGAGGGTGAAGAGCTAGAAGATATCACATCATAAATTTGAAGAAGAAGCAATCCTGAATGAAATCTTATCCATTCTACAAGAGGAGGTTTTCAAAATGAGTTATGAGAAGTTTTAAGGATCCTTAAAAAGGAAGATAATTAGATGGATGTGTTGAATAATGAATTGAAACCTACCATAGAAAAACCTAAATATGAGAAATAATTCAAAGGGTCATTAAAGGACATCATCATTATTATGTGTTTCAGGGGAAGGGGGGGTGCTGAAAGATCTCATGGAGGAAGTACAATTAGATTCATTACCAAAGACATCTCAAGACATAAAAGTTGTTGTAAGTGGCATAAATCATCATCTGCTAGAGGTATTACCACTTGAGATGCTATTTGATTATCAATTCATGAATATATTTGAATGTTGAGTCATTGAATCCTTAGTTTTTTAGGACAACATGGTTGTTGAGTTTACAAATGAATAAATTCAAGATATTCCTAAAGAAGAAATCAAAAATCTCACATCAGATAAATAAAATCCAAGTACCCATGGAAATAATATGCAAGATGATCAACAAGTTTCTCCCATGGAAGAAGAAAATGAAGGAAAGGTGGGGGGTGCTATTTGATGTTGAATTCAAAGAAAAGACTGGAAAACTATTTGAGGATTGTATCATTAAGGAATCCTTGATTTTTTAAGACATATTGATAGAGCTACATAAGGATGCATGGAATGTACTACATAAGGATAAGTAATTGGAGGAGATATTCCATGGACCTAAGTTCATAATGGATCTTGCATTCCTCTCTCATGAGTTCAATGCTGATGATAGTGGGAGGATACATCATCAACTATGACCTCCTGAAGCTATTGATAACCTCCATTCAAGAGAAAATAACACCAAGTTGTTAATTTCTCTTCTTCTAATACTGAAATTTATTCTTTTGAATATGGTAATTTAGGTAAGACAACTGGCATTTAGGTAGATCTTGGTCCTAATGAACTACCTCAACTATTGATTTTACATGATACATTTCCTGAATTTGAATGTGAGGTGGTAAATTATTTATTAGAGTACAAGGACATGAGTTCATGGTGGATAATACATTCCTCTCTCATGAGTTCAATGTTGATTCTTATGGGAGGATACATCATCAACTATGACCTCTTGAAGCTATCGATGATCAACAATAATTCGAACAAGAATCTCCATTCAAGTGAAAATCACACCAAGTTGCTTCTTTATCTTCTTCTTCTAATAATAAAAGCTATTATTTTGATTATGGTAGATTAGGTAAGACAACTTGCATTTGGACAGATCATGGTCATACTAAACTACCTCAACTATTGATTTGACATGATACATCTTCTGAATTTGAATGTGAGGTGGTAAAATTTTTGTTAGAGTACAAGGATAAGTTTTCTAGATTGAGAACCATCACTCAAGCCTTGTTATTATTGAAAATTTCTAGGAACCATGTCATATCATGGGAATATGTAGTCTCTTTGAGTGTTCTATATATAGTTAGAGTAGGTATGTCTTGTACCATTTGGTTCAAGAATGTTAGAATAGGTTTCCTTTACGTCAGTTAATTTAGTTGTCTTAGGAGCCAAGTTATTAATTTTCCTTGAGTCCTTTGGCTTAAGTTTGGTGGCTCAAATTTAGTCATTAGTTTAGTTTCTTAGTTGCTTTAGTTTGTAGATCTTCCTTGAATTAGTTGACCCAAGAAGTTTAATGGTTTAGTTGTTTAAATTTCTTTGGTTTAGGTCTTTCTTCGTTAGTAGTCTAGTTTACAGGGATCTCAATTTGTGAGATATGCAATGCATTATACAACACACTCTGGTGTTTTCCCAATAATTTTTTTTGTTTTATTTCCTGTATATCTCCTTTTGAGGCTCTCATGAATTGGATATTTCTCCTAATAACCTCGTCATGTGAAAAGGATTTTTCCTAGTTTTGCATTAGTGTCCTCTATTGTTCTTTGAATGACTAAGTCTTTCGATTATATTATTATACTCACACTCATTTTCTCTGAGTCATTGGAGCCTTCTAAGAGAAGTTGGAGTTAGTGAAAAGATCTTATGCATGCCTCAGTGCAACTATGGTTTCTGTAAACCCATTATGAGATTCACTACTTATGGGAAAAATAAAAGGTGAAAAATTAAAAGTAATATCAAAAGAAAGAAAATTTTATGATAGGGAAGTGAGTTGGTTTAGGTAGTGGTTGACACTCAGAATTGATATTTAAAATTTGAGATAGAGAAGAAAAGGAAAATTCCAGGAATTTTGGCTTTGAGTGTGCACACATCTCTATAGGTACTATTCAATTCAAATTTACTAAAAGTAGAGCAATCTCTATGGTGAAATCACATCAATAAACTCATTGGGGCTATGGATGTTCAATTGGAAATGAGGCTCTATCCAAAATGTTTTGGGAATATGTATTTCCTATGTAGCTAACTACAATGGATCTTAGGAAACTTTCAGTGGTCTTATTGAGTGGGGAATGAACACACTTGCACACACATGTATTGAGGATGAAGGATCTTAGCTTAATTCATGGTTTCTTCCATTTTGAGTGCATTTCATATTTGTTTGATAGGTGAAAATGGGATTGATCAATTATTCTAAATTCCAAGTAGGTTTTATCCTTGAAATGTTTAACAACATTTCTTTTAGGTAGGTGCTAGATGTTGTGACATTTTCACACCATCGCCCCATTGTAAATGGGGAATCCCTCTTTTTCTTGGAGAATAGGAATTCATGGTAGTTTGAAAGTCTATGAGCCTAAAATATGATTTTGAGAAACTCTTTCTCATCTTTGAGTCAAGCCATTCAAAGAGCCTGAGAGAGTGATTAGAGATCTAGGAACCACCAAGCCTAAATTGCAATCTAAGTCTTATCACCTTTGAAAATGAAATGTTTGGATTTGAAAGATGTTGAGTTGAAGTTAAAAGAAGCATGAATGATGAAGAAAAATACTCAATGAGAAGTTGAAATTGAGAAAAGAAATAAAATATGACACTTAGTAGGTTGAGGTATAAGATGGTTTATTTTTTCACTTGAATTCATCAAATCAGATTCTTAAGAAAAAAATTTTGGGGATGAATGTTAGATTGTGAACCAAGATTCAATAAAATTCAACCTCAATTGGCTCATTACATATTACATTTGTAAATATAAGAATCAAAATATCAGAAAGGCATGGAAAATTATATTATTCACACATCATTACTTTGAATCATCTAAAAATCATATGCACATAAATTGCAACATATTGCATTTGTCATTCCACTTCGCTAATTGCATAAGAATACATGTATCATATGAATCATCCATATATATATATAGGTGCATTATAGAAGATCATTTAGCAATCATATAACATCATTAGACATAAAACAATTAGAATCATACATAAAATATTTAAAAATTAAACATGTCAAGATAGAAAATAATCATGAATATAGCTATGTATCGCATAAGCTTAATCATAGAGTCATAAAATCATCCATTTTATAAATAATGTAAGCTATCATAATTCATTATGTAATATACCATAAAATAGAGAGCAATATGCATCAAAATCATCAGAAATACACCACATCACCATATAGGATCATCATAACATCATGCATATAGAAATAAAATCACATCATAAGCGAATCCATATCATAAGAGCCTCATAAATAGATCCACACATAATAGTATATCCATCATATATCATAAAACATAAAAATAGTGTGCAAGTGTACAAGGATATGATAAATAACAAGAGAAAACTCAACTCATAAATAGTCCTCAGAACATATAAAAAATGTTGTATACATAAGCCCATAACTACAATGCATTGCCTCTAGAACCTGCTAGTCTAACCTAAAGAAAAGATAGACTTATCCCTTCAGATCCTTTACCTATCCCTAGCCTTGAAGGTCTTCTCCTTTGACCTATACTCTTAGTATGAAATGTCATATATTCTCTCCCATATGAACTACCCACAAATATTTCCACTCTTTTCTCAAGAGGAATAACCTAGTCATAAGTAGATTTCCAAGAGGAAATCTCCTTTGCACTTTGAAACATCAATCTTATAGTCTCTCACTAAGGACCTAAGGATATCATCCTCTCCAACTCCTTAATAAGTGTCTTAGCATGTTCATACTACTCTATAGTAGTATCCATATCCATAGTCAAATCTTGAATATGTCTTTGTATCCTCTTAATCTATCTCTCCAACTATAATATTTGATCCAACTATTGGTTCCCAAAATGGACTTTATGCTCTAACAGGAAACCAATACATCTACAGATTTTGAGGATTGGTTAGATCCAAATATTTAGCTCTAGAGGTGATTAGACCAACTGTAGGGACAAGACTACCCTCTACACTTCTGGCTCTGCAAAACCAAGGAGGGTGCTCCTAATCCAGTAAAAACAATACTTATCTCACTAATCACTGACTAGATTTAAATATAATAGATGAATGATAAGAGAAACCTAAATGATGACCATTCATTCGTAGATTTTTCACTATCACTAGGTGGTAATTTATTCTGCAAATCACTGAACTTCAAAGAATTTTGACAATTTTATGCTTTAAGATGGAAATACTAGTAGAATCCTTTTAAAAATTTATCTCTATGAGAAGAACTTCACTATCAGCCAGTGTCTTATCCATTGGGCTACACCTCCATTGCAAGACTGTTATACATGAACAAATATACTGAAATTTGAAAGATTTATTCCCCTTTGAAAATACTAATCACCCTGTGGTGGATTTTATCAAAGGTTCCTAGATTCACACTACTTACTGATGCATCCTTAAGCAAAAATTTAAAGAATTTATGTCACATTCAAAGCTTATTTAATCTGATCCTGGATCAAAGCTGAGAAATATAGACATACACATAGATATCATCTATGCAATGAATTGGAACAATTCATAACTCAAACAGAAATACTCAAGGAGAGATATAAATCTTGGATTTTATTCAAATGCTTTATTATATCATGCTCACAAAATGCTTTACAGTATAACCTTCTAAAAATAACTTGAACTACAAAATATTGTGCTTTTATATAAATAATGTCTAAAAAATGGTTTACGGTATCCCAGACTCAAGAAACTTATCAATAAAATTGATCAAGTTCTCGGTCCTTTTACACTGATCCTGGTAATCCTTTTATATAATAAGGATTGCAAACAAGCTTCAGATCCTCTTAGAAAAGACAAGAAAGAAGTCCTCAAATAAGACAAAAAATGCAAATAAAAACTTTCTTGTTACAAAAGTTCAAGATGGATCGTAAAGATGAGTGCCAAAATCTTGCAATAGCTCCCAAGGTTAGTTCAACTTCTGCCAGGTGTTGTATCCGTATCTATGATAATTGCTTGATGTCTTTATCCTTGTTAGCTTTGATCTTGAGGGTTTGGAATGTTGCCACCTACTACCTCTTTATTCGATGCTTCTTTCCCTTCTGAACCCTTTGAGGGATATGTTGATTCCCAAGTCATATAGGTCTCTTCACTTGGCCAATGAAAGGAAAGGACTTCATCCTTCTTCGGTAATAATTTGTTCCACTCAGCAACCAACTGGTGAACCTCTATTCTCACATTAGCAAAATGCATCCTAGCATCCTGAAGGAGTTCAACAAGTTGTATGAATGGGGTATTATCATCTGTACATAAAATGGAGTCTACTTTAGACAATACTTGTCTATCTATTTTCTCCATCCATTGATCTTTATCTTTAATTACCCCATCTGCCTTAATAAGACCAGGAAAATTTTGAAAATCATCCTGGAAATATCTCACCCTTAAGATTTCTGATCTTCTTCTTATACTCCCCCTATTTACCTCAAAATCAAAATGATGCTTAAAAAACTTGTAAGTCTTTGTTAGCTCTATATCCACAATACATTTATCTTTAAATTGATCAAAAATTGACTTCAAACTATCTTTCCTTGCAGCCCATTTTTTCCAAAATCTTGTCCATAGTAACTAATTCTTTCTGAAAAGATGCTAAAATGTCTGCCAATTGTTTTGCAGTTTTGTATATTTCTTTAGGTTTCACTTTTGCAACAAAATTTGAAACCACATCCTTTATCTTCTTCTCAAACCTCTACTTTACCTTTTGATCAATGTCATCCTCATCCATGGAAGGAGGAAGAGGGGAAGGAGGAAATTCAAAAATAGGGCTTGATGAGGAAGGCCCAGCAGGGGAAGATGCTATTTGCATCTGCTCTGATAGTTGTGTTGGGCCATGCTCTCCCAATCCTTTCTTTAAATTTTCAATTAAAGTATCTCTTTCAAGAATCCCCTGTTTCAACTCACCATAAACCTTCAAAATTGTTTCCAACTTTGCAGTGAGTTCTTCCTTCTCCTTGGCCTCCTTTTTTGCCACCTTTGTTGTTAATTGTGCTATGGCCATTACCATGTCTGATGCTTCCAAAAAAGAAGTATCAGTAACCCTTCTTACAATTAGACTCCCTAAAAGATCACCTCTGACAATTTTTTTTCCCCTATTATTTTCATTCTTTTTTAGGGACCACATTACTAAAGCTTGGTGATTGTCACTAAAAGTGACCCCTTTAACAACCTGTTCTACTTCTTCTTGAGTTTTGTGGAAAGGATTGGTTTATTTTTTTACTGCATCAAAAACCACCGCATCATCTATGTCCCACTCTAGAAGGATTAGCACTCTTGATACTTTTAACATATCTCTTCCATGTTCTGGAGTGATTAGTTTAAACATTGTAGTGATCTCTATTTTCACTTCCTCCTCTATAATTTTCAAATCCTTCCCTAGATTCTCTTCATGTTTCTTCTCACAGATTTCTTGAAATTGGTTGATGTTTAATTTCCAAAGAAACTGCATGAAAGCCCTAGTTTTAACAAAAGTATCATCAGCTAAGAACTCATCACAAGCCTGTTTAATTATTGGGTCCAATTCTATGCCTGCCAATTCTCCTGTTCTTAGATCTAGTTTGGGCTCCTCTGGTAGCTCTGGTACTCCTTCATTTACTTCTTCATAGGTCATAAAAATTTGACCTAAAGCATCTGTTTGCTGTATTTTTTCTGCAATCTCTTGGTCATGAAAAAATCTTAGAGGAGACTTTGATGGAGAATAATCCTTTTCAACATGAACAGGGCTTTCTTCTACTCTCTATTTCTTTGATGGGGGTGGAGAATCAATTACATCCTCAGAGGCTTGAAGATGAAGAAAGTCAGGGACCTCTACACTCTCCTTTTGTTTCTCAATTTGTTGTGAAGTTTATGGGACATCCCTTGTATTAATTTTCCTTTTCTAGCCTTGCTGTGGTATTAAAACATTGTAACCAGTCTTCTTTTGCACCATGTACCTCCCTGGGGGTAACCCTTTTGCAAATATAGGCTTGCTTAACAATTGTTTAGCCTTTTCTGGGTCATCCTTCATAACCTTTTCCTTCTTTTCATTTACGGTCAGAAAAATACCCTGAAAACAATTCATAAGAGTATCTATTTTCTTCCCCATTGGAGTTATGCTTTTCAGGGGATCCCATCCAGAATCAAATTATCAGATAAAATCTAATGTTTTCTTGTACACCAGCCATTTTTCTTTCCTAAACTCCTGATGCTGCAACTTTGGAATATTTCTAACAATATCTTCAGGAAAATTAAAGATGTGGTTAATCATGGCACACTTGGCTATCTTCTTAAACATTTCATTATAGAACCCCTTTGGGTCTGTTGTTCTAGTAATGGTAGTGGCCATACGGTATGGAGCCAGGATTTTATCCATGTGAACCCATCCACCATTGGTAATTATGAATTGGTGGGAAATGGTAACATTTGGAAATAAAGTTCCCTTGCTTTTTCCAGTGAGGGCATACTCTTCAATATCTCCCAATTGCCTAAGAAATTATGCAATTCCAATCCTAAGGGGTACATGATAAGGCAATATAAAAGGGGTCCCCTTGAAACCATACAACCTGATGACAGTTGATACATTGTAGAAAATGACATCACCCCAATTGTGAATAATATTTAGATTCTTAGCAAACTAATTTGGCCTAATGAGCCATGCCAATACTATTGGGATTGTTGGGTTGTCTAAGACAAACAACATCCTGAGTCTGGCTACAAAATGTTTATCAAAACTTGAGAAACTATTATCCTTTCTATCCTAGGTCAATGTGAGGCTCCATAATTGGACTGGCATATCTTCACCATCCTTTTGTATCATTAGTTCCATGTCTTGCCCAAAAATGCTTGATCCTTTAAACAAAAACATGTACATTATGAAAGAATACCAGTAGAAGGGTCTATCATCTTCATTCTTTTGAATCTTCACTAATCCATTATGGATTTGTTCAGCAATGAATGGAGTGAAATCAAAAGTAATAGATAGATGTGAATGTAGAATTTGAATCACCATGTACATCAAATGTGTTAGCATCCTCTCACTAACATCCTCTCCAAAAACCTGAGATAATGACCAATATGCACCCTTAGCTCTGGAATCAAAATATTCTATTTTAAAAGGCTCATGTGTGTTCTGTCCCATAATAACCATTTTCCCAATTTTGGTGTAGAAATCCTTCAACAATTTGCTTCTGAAATAGTTCCTTTGTGCATCATATACTTTCCTTATCTCTTCAAAATCAATATTCTCTTAACTGTCTGAGGGTTCACTTAACCTGAACACCTTCCTAATCTCTTCAGTAGAAATTTTGATCAATAGTATTCCCTTTGCATCCCTAACCTCCATAGTGATTGGGTCATAACTCTTTGCAACCTAGATCATCAAATCAATATCTCTTTCTGGGAAATCACTGGGAGACAATAGCCAATCCTTGCAATTCTTCACACTTGAGTCTCTACAATTTTTTGATTTCTTTGTGCTTCTGAGAGTGCATGAAATCTTGATATATGAGCAATTAAAGCAGTCATTTCAACAATTCATTTAGCACGATTCAACCATTACTCCTCTGAAAAATTGAACTGTCACTTCTTAATGGGAACTTCAAATTTGCATCACTTTATCTCTAGCTTGAATTAGAACCATCAATTTTTACTAGAAGATGATCTAAAGGCCTATTACATGATTGCATTGCCTGAAAATCACTCATGTGAACATACGACAAGCCGTCACTTAGTCTCTTTATTAGAAGCAATCCCCTATAACTCTTATTGTTAAAACAAAATGTTAGTTGCATGATTACATAGCTTGAAAGAAGCTCATGTGAACATGTGACAAACCATTAGCCTTCAATCTACGTCATCTTTTCCTCAAGTTACTGGTCCCACTTTGCCTTTGTCAATGATGAGATAACAGGTCAAGAACCCTTAATAGGTGGACCGGTTTTTCTTTTTGCCTTTCAGTGTCCCCACTTATTGACAACTGCCACATCAGTAGGACTTTTCAACCAACCATTAGTGGCCACATGTGCACAGCTGGAAAATGGACCCACTGAGAATTAAACTAAGCTTGATGCAAGATCGATGGTTAGTTGCATGATCGCATAGGTCTCTAAGATTCTATGTGATCATATGACAACCATCGGATCTTCTTTATTACTTTCACCTTTGAAGATTCCTCTGACGCTGGTCACACTTTCCTTTACAAATAAAAGGCTACCACTTGTGAAATATTTGTCAACGGTCCCACTTTGTTTCTACATTAAGCTTCTCTGTAAGCTCGACGGTCAGTCACATGATTGCATAGGTCTATAAGATTCTATGTGACTATACGACCGTTGTTAGATCTTCTTTAAAGATACCAAGCCGAATAAAAGCTAAAACATTAGAATATAAAGTATTTAGGACTTAGGATATATCATAGCCACCAGACTGAGGAAAAAATAAAACCACTAGTCCCTGAGACTTTAGGAAAACTTTACGCACATGCATTTTTGAGATTTTAAGTGATAAAAAAGGTAATGCTCAAATAGATTTAAAACAAAGCAACCTAGGGCTTTTTGAAAATGGCATACATTCAAGGTTTTTCTTAGGTTTAACTCTTAATTAGGGCTCACTGGATACTAAGGAAGAAAAAATAATTTTGCAGGATCTTTTATGGGTTTTTTGTGGCAAAATTATCACAATTTCATGAACAACTAGACACACTTCAAATTTATAAAATTTTCACAAGACTCGTGTGTGGAAAATTTGAAGTGCCAACACCAACTATACCTATAAATCATCCAATTGAGCTAGAATATGATCAACATCAATATATGCCTCATCCTCTAGATGATTATAGTGTTTTAGATATGGATCATCATATGGGATAAAAACATTTGCAGGCCTCTGTGACTATACCTATGCCCAATCCTATAGAATATCACCCTAAATTTGTACCAAAATATTAATAAGAGGGGCCTTCTATTACTAAACCTATTGTCTCACCCTGCCTTATATCCTTAGTCTAATCTAACCAACTACTTGTCCCTAACTATCCTATTGACTTTGTCCTCCATATCCATCATGACCTCCTCCAACATCTCTTTGTGTACCACCATAATCATTTTTCCTCCTCCACCATGAACTTAGTACCTCATGATCCTCATCCTCTAATGATGGAGGAATTTAATCAAGTCTAAAAGTCCTGGGAATGGTTGATTAATAAAATACATCACATACTCAGTTGCAATACCTAGATCAACATCACTCCTCATGGTCTATGCTTGATAAGGATTAGATAGAAAATCAACTTGAAAAGTCTAAAATGAAATTACTAAACTCCAATCTTCTCACTCCTTGGGCGTTTGAGAAAATTTGGTAGTACCTTAGGACATCCTTTGGATCCTACTAAAATTTTGGAGGACATGTGTCACAATATGTCTCTTAATGATATAAGGTGTCTACTCTAGAAGCCATCGGGTCTAAAAATAATAGCCAAGGTTTGTAACTTCCTCCTCCCACTCTACATAGTCAATTTATATTCTCCATGTCATTGAATCTAATGAATCTTAAGTGCGATTCTAGTACTCTAACTTTCCTAGCTTGGGATAGAAATATAAACCAAGATAGGAATATACAAAAGGCTATATTTCACCTTTTAATCTCATGTAAATAGGATGAGAAATGGAAATATTCTCCCGATCCCATGTATGGAGAAATGTATCTCCTATTTAGAGGTTCATAGTAAAATTGTAAACAAACTAGTACAAATAATTATACAGGTGCACTAACATGCATACACCCCATCAAAATATAAAACTCTCATCATCCATCCTCTCCAATGTCTAACCCCAACCAAAAATGAACCCATGCAATCTTTGGGTTGTACATACATAACCTCTAATAGATCCAGTTAAAACTAAAAGTAGAGGATCATACAAGTCCACCATATCTATCCAAATGATCTTAGCTTCATTAATATCATCATCTCCTTACATACATCTAATCCACCATGTGGATCATACTACACAAACTCACTAGTGATGGGTAATCTAATGATGCAAAAAACATCCTCCCAAATGACTAATACCTCGCTAGTTGGAAAATGAAAAGATATTATTTTGCTATGTCTTCTCTTAGCTAAGGAAACGAGCATACCCAAGTTTATCCTAATCTTGGGCATATAGAAAACATGCAACATGTTGGATTATAGAGAGGAGGGGGGTGAATCAGTAATCCCTGGTTCCAAATACCTAAAATATTTTTTCTCTAATTAACTCGGTAGAAGCTTGGTAACACACACTTTACTATTTATCGACAACAGTAAATAAAAAATAATAATTTAAATAGGTATGGTAATGATGTAAGAGGGGGATGTATGAGAAATGTGATATGTGAGGGAAATATAGGATCTATTTCTAATCCAAATTCCCTAAAGGAGAGATCCAAATTGATTAATCGTAAAGAAGTGATCAATACGCAAATGAATCAAACTGTGGTGAATTTGAAGAAAGGAGAAAATCCAATAATTTTCTATAGAAACTATGTGTTTAAAGTCTTGAATGCATAGAAGACAAATACTAACCTCAAAATAGGGTAAATTTAAAAAGACTATTTTCTAATGCCCGTGCATAGTTTTGGGAAGTTCTACAACTTGCCCTAGACTGTAAATGTTGAGACAGAGAAAACCCAGAAAACTTTTGTCTTTCTGGAGGTAGGTCAACCTTGACCTTAGAATCAGGGCACAATTTTACCCCCCATTGAAGGTTGACCTTGACCCGAAATAGCTCCGATGGAAATTCTGTTCATAGATCCTAAAAGTTCATCGAAAAGTGTATCTAGATCTGAACTACAATTCATTGTCTTGTACCTGTGCCTACAAAAAAAATGGTTTTTGTTGTTTGGATGGGGGGTTTTCCTTGGTCAAACCCCAATTTCGAATCAACCTTGAAATGTAATTGAAATTGTAATATATAAAAAAAGTAAATGGAACTATTCACCTTGCTTATGTTGAAATCCTTATGGAGGATTTGAATCCTTGAATTTACAAGTATGGATGCTCCAAATGAATGTAGGATGTCTCAAACCAATAGCATTAGATCTTCAACACCAATCTTGAATGGATCTTAGCATAGGAAGAGACTTGGATGGATGTGAATGGAGAAATCTTCAACAAGAGGGCTCCATAGAGCTTGAATCCTTCAATGTCTACTAATGGATCTCCTTGATGAATTGGATCTTGAATGCTTGAAGATGAATGAAAGATTGAATTCTTTCCTTCTCCTTCTTTCTTGCTTTTTTATTGCTTGATTTCACTTGCTTGAGTGCTTGAGAGATTATGAAAAGAGATGGATTGAAATGAGAGAGGAAGACTTCCTTTTATAGTGATCTAGGGCACAAACTTCTAGAGAGGCTGACATTGGAAAATTAAATCTCAATTAACCTTAACCCCTAGAAATGGACCTAGGTTAAATATAATTAAGATTTTACCATTCTGAAATCTGAAATAGCCAACCCAAAAGAGGGAAAATAAAACTTTCTAAAGCCCGACATCCTAAAACCTACGAAACTTGAAAATTGGACCCAAGATCAGGGTCAAGGTCCACTCTGCCCTAGGTCAAAGTCAAGGTTGACTCTGCCTTAGGTCAAGGTTGAGGTCAACCTTGACCTAGGAGGTCAACCTTGACCCTGAGGTCATACATCTTAGGTTCTCAGCACCAGGTGCCAAAAATAGGCTAGAAATAGGTGGAGAGAGAAGCAAAATAGGGGAAAAAAGCTAGATCCATGCAAATACCTATTCAAGGCACTTGACATGACCCCAAACCACTTACTCGAAGGGCTAAACATTCGTAATATGGAAGTTCTTCCATTTTAAGATAATACACAATCAATAAATCATTCACACAAATCATGCATCACATGTAACACTAGTATTTAACATGGAAACCCATCTTTGGGAAAAACCACTATGGGAATTGTTACCCACTAAGGAAATACTCTTTTGAAGTACACACAGTTAAGAGCCAATTGTGTTAAAGATTACAATGCACACTGTTAGGTGTGACATGGTCAAGGGATTTACCTCAGATCTATTAGGATCTTCACTCTTTTAGGAGTGGCCTAGTTAGAAGGCTTAAAACACTCTTTAGAAGGTTACCTTTTTCAAGGATTTTACAATAAGATTGTTAAGTCCACTATGTTAAGAGATTTCTCTATTACAAATGCTAATAAGAAATAGTAAATAAATTGACATGTATATTTGCAACTATCTTTTCTTAATAAGATCCTTTGTGCAATCTTCAATCTTCACTTCAATTCTTCATTATCCACTAGCATCAACACTTCATTAGATCCTATTTTCCCACTTGGAATCTCTTTGTTCCCTCTTCACTATATCAGTCAGTGACCCTTCAATTATTCAATTTTCCAACCATTTGTTCATACAAATCCATCCTTTATATAGACAATTTCTTCCTCTTAATCTCCTCTATTACATTTTTCTTTGATCAATCTTAACCGTTCAATTCATTATACCTTGACTTTGGATCTCGATAACACATTTTCTTTTCACCTAGGAACTTGAAATTTCTTGAAACTTGTTCCTTTTTCTTTAATCATTTAGATCTAATCCGTAGATCTTCACCTTGAATTTTTCTATTCATAGATCTTTGTAACTAACTTTCCTTTTCATCATGATCATCAAATTCATCATATCTAATCATTAAATATCGATTCAATCCTTATTTAATATATGTTCCTTTCTTGGTGTCCTCCATTTGTATTTAGGTTAACTTCTCTTGATGTGTAAACCTTTCTTTTCTATTTGGTTTCTTTGGTTCCTCTACCTTTACCAAATTTATTCCTTTTAACATTTTACCTTTACCGAGTGACATATCCTTCTCAATAGCCAAAAACTCTTTTTCTTACCGGCTTGAAAAATCTTCATCACCATGCTTTATTGACTTAACATAATCATATGTTAGGTAGAAAACAATTATACCAACATAATCTAATCATTATCTGATTTGTGTCAGTTTCCCATTTAAGTTCTTCAACTTCACAACATCTCATTTCTTCTCCTTCTTAACTCATTCAACTTATATCATTACAGAATGATATGTCAACATAATATAAATTAGAAATCAATTTCTTGATATCAATGACAATATAATAACTGATCTAACCTTTCTACTATCATGTATTCCTTCTAATCTTAGTTAATCTTCATCATCATCATTATCAAATAATCAATCTTCAACATTACTATTAGTTATGGTAACAATCTCCCTCTTTGGCATTGATTGAAACACTAACATTATTCAATGTTCAATTGATGATGGTTCACTTCACTATCATTCTTGTACTCCCTTTGAGCTTTAGATTTTCCTTTGTTGTACCTGATCTTCTTATGTATTATTCTTTCTCCCTCTATCAATAGTATTCTTCTTTACTATTCATCTTTGACAATTTGTTTCCAGATCTTTTCCTTGTTCATCTTCCTCTACAATATTCAACCTCTCTGATCACCTCTATGATCAATTGATTTAATCTCTCTCTTTGATACTTTAATCATCAATATCATTCATCTCCCTCTTTGACAATAATTCCAAAGACATACAAAATCAAATTATACCTCAAATGTATAAATCCCTCTTTGTAGTCATAAAACTTCTTTTTCACAACTTTAGGTTTCACCTAAAGAGTGAACACTAGCATCAACTCACGAGGTAGATGTTATATTGAATACTTGAATTGATACAAGATGCATTACTCTTTAATGAACATTAAATAGGGGAATAACCCCTAACATACCTCGGAGATACTCAAAAGCATCCTTTGGTAATGGTTTTGTAAATATATCAACTATTTGTTCTTTAGAATTCATATACTCCAATGTAACATGCTTATCTTGTACTTTCTCTCTTAAGTAGTGATACTTGATAGATATATGATTTGTCTTTGAATGCATCACCAAATTATTTAATATGTTAATAGAACTGGTATTATCATAATAAATTGTAATTGGATCAGTAATCTCTTTATGCATACCTTCCAGTAATTGTTTGATCCATACAATATTAGAATAATTCATAGCTGCAACAACATACTCCACTTCGGTAGTAGATTGTGAAATATAACTTTGTTTCTTTCTTAATGATGTCACTATTCTTTCTCCCAAAAAGAAAGCTCTGCCACTAGTGCTTTTTCTATCATCAATATTTCTAGCCTAGTCAACATTATTATATACCTTGAGATCAAAATGTCCTCCTTTTGCATAAAACATACTGAAATCTTCAGTCCCTTTTAGATATCTAAATATCCTTTTCACTGCAGACATATGTGTCTCCTTTGGATTTGTAGAAAACCTTGCAACTATCCCAACTAAATGTGCAATATCTAGTCGGTTGTGGACAACATATTATAGTTTACCAATCATGGATTGGTAAAGTGTCTCATTTACTTCCTTAGTGTCATCTTCCTTTGATAATTTACAACTAGTAGCCATTGATATTTGAACTAGTTTTGATTCTTCCATATTGAATATTTTTAGGATATCCTTGAATTTGAAGTCCAATAAAGAATTTAACCTCTCCAATCATAGACATTTCAAATTCCTTTCTCATTTCCTCAGCAAATGATTTAGACATTATCTCATTTCCACCAAACATAATGTCATCAACAAATATCTCAGTAATAATAATTTTATTAGTAATATCACATTTCAAGTATAAATTGTTGTTATCACTAGTCCTTTCAAATCCAATCTTGACTAAATAAGAATGTAATCTTTCATGCCATGATCGGGGTGCTTGCTTCAATCCATAGAGTGCTTTGTTTAGCTTCAAGACCATATACTTATCAGAATTTTGAACAAATCCTTTAGGTTGTTCAATGTTAACTTCTTCAAGAATTCCATTCAGAAATGCAGACTTAAAATCCATCTAATAAACTTTAAATCCTTTATAAGAAACATATGCAAGTAATATCCCTACACCTTCTAATCGAGTAGTATGATAAAAAGTTTCACCATAATCAATACCTTCTTCTTGTGCATACCTTTTGTAGACTAACCTTTCTTTATTTATGATCACATCTCCTTTCCCATTGATTTTATTTCTGAAAATCCATTTTGTTCCAATCACATTCTTATCCTTAGGTCTCAGTACTAGTGACAAGGTGTTGTTCTTTTCAATTTGATCAATTTCCTCTTTCATAGCATTAATTTGGTCTTCATTTCCTAGAGCATCTTTTACTAATCATGGCTCAAATTTAGAAATCAAACATGTTCTTTCAACTTACATCTTGTCATGAATCCTATGTTCTTTCCTCCAATAATTATTCTCGATGAGTGGTGTCTTCTCACATATTTTTCTAATACATGTTTGATAGACTATTCATCAGTGTTTTCATCTCTTGGTGGAGGCTCATCTTGCTCATCAGTTCCTCCTTATTGCAGCTTGATTGCTTCAACGGAATTACCTTCTTGTACATAAACAAATATTTTATAATCCCCAGGTTCCTTTTTTCTATCATCTTCATTTCTTTCTACAAATTCATCTATTCTCACATTTTCACTTTCAACAATTTTTTTAGTAGCCTTGATCAAACATTTATATGCTTTACTCTTTGATAAATAACCAAGGAATATACATTCATCTCCTTTTGAGTCAAACTTTCCATTTATATCATCTTTCAGTATATAACACTTACTTCCAAAGATTTTAAAGTAACTTACATTCAGTGTGCAACAAAACCATAGCTCATAAGGTATCTTGTTGGTTCCTTTCTTCAACTATACTCGATTGAGTGTGTAGACAATTGTGAGTGATGCGAACCTAATCTATTTTGAAAGGTGTAGACATGTCAAACATTAGCCTAAACAGTATATACCTAACAAAAGAAAATAGTTATTCACAAAGTCATTCAGATTGAGCTAAAACAAATGCACCCATGCACTGTTTGATTTTCTCATATAAAAGAATGTGGGTATGCTCTCAAAGCCCCTACAACATGTTCCTAATGCAGATTTGAAGGGTTTGAGATTCATGAAAATCTCATAAGTGGCACAATATTGGGTAGAACACCCAAAATTGCCCCTAAGGCTTCAAGAACTTAGTTTGATGCAAACTAATATAATTAACTTGATTTTAAAACCCAAAAGAGATGTGATAATGATGCATAAACAGGAATGAAACTAGATTAATCCATTAGATCTATGCTAAGAGGTGAGTTAAGAAAGCTTAAAGATGAAATAAACTAACAATTAGTGATTTAGCTAAATGATTTAGAGCTATTCTAACATTATAACATTGCTTAAAAAAAGTTTCTTATTTGCTCTTAGAAATGAGGCTATTTATAGGTTTTTGGGAAGGGCTTGGGTTAGGAGGATAGGTTAGGGTTTGGGGTAAGGTTAGGGTTTGAGTCGAGGGGATAAGGATGAAGACTTTCTAGAAGAGTCTAGGACTTTCTTAGGATAAATATGGATTTTAGGAAATAGATAAAGATTTATTTATTTCCAAGGGTTAGGTTTGAGGATATTTATTAAAATAAATTTAATAAACAGAAGGATTAAATATTTAATCTTAATTAAATATTTTGAGTTGGGACTAGGGTTAGGAAATGAGAGAATCGGCCTTTAATCAAAATTAAAGAGGGATTAGAAGATTCTAGAAGAGGTTTAGGATCGTTAGGATATTTCTAAGGTTTTGGGAAAAAATAAATAAATTATTTATTTTTTGGTTTTTTGGTTAATTTATTAATTAAATAATTAATAAATAGGGAAATGGTGTTTAAATAAGATTTAAACATTTTTGGGAGGGATTTCTTAATTAAATATTTTTAATTAAGATAAAGGGATTTAATGACATAAAAATAAATAAATAAATAAAATAATTAATTAATTAACAAATGATGATGTCATCAGGGGTTTTTCAAAAAATAAAAATACTTTATTTTCTAAAGGATTTTTAGATGTCTACATTTTGCCCCTCTTTGATGCGATGTCGCAAGTGGCGTGGCGTCAAAGAAAAGAAAATAAGATGCCCAAGGCTAGAATTTAGAGGAATAAGGGGTTGTGCCCCCTTGAGAAAATAAAGCAAGGAGTAAATGTTGGGGAATTTTCTCGAAAGGAAATAGAGAAGGAAGGACCTAGGAAGAAGGGGAGATAAATAACCAAGCTTCCAAGAGCAAAGATGGGTGAATGCAAGATGCAGCTACATGAAAATGCAAGATGCAAGATTTAATCTATATGGTGCAAGATGGGGTATTTCAAGAGTTCCAGGTGCAAATGTGGAGAGCATAACCTAGTTTAATATAGCAAGGCTAGAGACCTACCAAGGATACTAGGATCACGAGGCCTTGTCACTGGCGTTAAATAGGACTGACACTAAAAAGACACACAGGGTTTCCCCAGCATCACACATGAACCCAAGAGGAATCATGGTGGAAATGATGCGGGAGAAACCACAAACAAATGACATTTCCCAAGTGCACCATGTAACCTAGAAGATCACATGTGAACCGTGCGAGGGTCACATCCGACTTACTCACAGGCAGAATCAAAAGATCAAAAGACCTTTCCCCAGATTGTCTGCATTCGCAATGCACCATGATATAAAGGATCGTGGTGACTTTGAGTAGAGAACAACAAGAAGCCATAAAAGATTAACAAGATCCAAAGGACAAAATCCAAGACCAAAATGAGAACTCCAAAAAGACATCCTTTTCCAAGGAGAGATATTTGATGTGACTGATTGATTGAGGGTGGGAAGATTGGTCTAAATGTGTGGAAGGATGCATCAACACGAACCTGGTGTGATGGGTGGGAGATTAGGTTTGACAGGAGGAAGGATACATCCTCAAGGACCCATTGATTGATGAGAGAATGAGTGTTGTTGGTTGCTAGAAAATGATGAAGCCAAAGAATAATCATTGTGATCAAGAATAGTCAACAATTGATGTTGTTGAAGTACAAGGTTGGGTAGGACAAGATTTCTAATCAAATGCTGCCACAAGACTGACAAGGTTATGTACAACAAAAAGGGATGATATGTACAACAGACGGGAAAAGATATACAACAAAGATGTACAAAAGATCTAGATTTGGGATAGGAAGATCTCGCTATACAGGATACGATACAAGAAGGATTAAGCTATATAGGAGATACAGGATATGGTACAAAAGAGGGTACAAGATATGTGCAGGTGGGATTGTGGATTTGCTTGAGGATTATAAAAAAGAGGAGAATGATGGGGGATGGTGGATGGGGATGGGGATGGGGATGGTAGAAAAAGGACTGAGATGTTGGGAGGGGAGGATGGGAGTTTGATAGATAATGACTTGGTCCACTATGTATGGCACCTGTTTGCCAGGTTTTCACCAACATACTTGTCCAAGGTGCTTGAAGTGCCAAGTTTTCACCATTAGATGATTATTTTCTTTTTCTTTTTTTTTCTTTTTTTGTATTTTTCTACTTTTTCCAATTTTTATGGATGTTATGAATATATAGGATCTGGTTCAAGCATAGAACCTCTTCAAGTGTATGATGTTGATTGGATCATTCAAAGGCTCACCTTCTAGTGTAGATAGCTGATAGGCTCCGGAGCCAAAGGATGCTATGACAACATAGGGGCCCAGCCAAGTAGGCTCAAACTTGCCTTTCTTTTCTTGATTTGCTTGGACCTTCTGATTTTCTTTGAGGACCATGTCACCAACCTAGAACTATCTAGGATGGACCTTCTTGTTATAGCTCCTTTTGAGTTGATTCTGGTATGCAACCAAGTGATCATATGCTTGTTGTCTCTTTTCATCTAACAGGTCTAGCTATGTGAGACATGCCATGTGATAGTCCTCATCAGTGGTGTAGTTCTTCATGGAGACTCCTAATGATGGGACCTCGACCTCAATTGGTAGAATGGCTTTGGCACCATATACAAGGGAATATGGAGTGGTGCTTGTGGGAGTGCGATAAGAAGTGTGGTAGGCCCAGAGGGCAGGATTGATTTGGAGGTGCCAATCATGACTAGAATCATTGACAACCTTCTTGAGGATTTTCAAGATAGTTTTGTTGGTTGCCTCAGCTTGGCCATTTCCTTGAGGGAAATATGGACTGGAGAAATGATGATGGATGTGGATTCTAGCACACAAATCATCCACATGCTAGTTTTCAAAAGGTGTGCCATGGTCTGTGAAGATGGTAGATGGTATGCTGAAGCGGCAGATGATGTGGTAAAGGATGAACTTGGATATTTAGATGCCAGTAGTTAGGGTGAGTAGAATCACTTCAACCCATTTGGTGAAGTACTCTGTGGCAGTCATTATGTACTTGTGTCCATCTGAGGAAAGGGGAGTGATTAAACTGACAAGGTCAAAGCCCCAACATGAAAATGGCCAAGGTGGCGCAATGGGCTGCAAGTCTTGTGCTAGTGCATGAATCAAATTTGCATGTTGCAGATATGGTAAACATTTCCTAAAAAACTCACAAGCATCATGTTCCATGGTTGGCCAATAATACCCAACTTGAAGCAATTGCTTAGCTAGAACCATGCCACTTGTGTGGGCACCGCAAATTCTAGCATGGACCTCTTATAAAGCTAGGATGGCCTCGTTTGAATCTAAACACCTAGAAAGGATATTGTGATACCCTTGATGATAAAGGGTGTTGGCTACAAGAGTGTAGCAGGAAGCTCTACGAATAAGGTTTTGGCATTGGTTATTGGTGAGATGGGGAGATATGATACCATTCTTTAGATATGCATGGATGTCATGGTACCACGGGGACTAAGGACCAACCAAGACACACACCATTTCTACATCAGCATTCTCATAAGCTAGTGTATGTAGCTGCTTGACTAGGAATTCATACTATGATGCATCACGTGGGATTTCTAGCAAGGATCCGATGGTTTCCATTGTGTCAGCTGCTTTGTTCTAAAGTCTTGGTATTTTTGTGAACCCTAGATTTAGGAAATGCTCTTTCAGTCTATCCACCAGCTCTTTGTAGGGTAGCAACTTGTCATCCATTGTCTGATATTCATCGAGAACTTGTTTGATAATTAGCTATGAATCTCCAAACACTTGTAGTTCTATGATATTCCACTTAATGGTTGTTTTGAGACCTGAGATGAGTGCCTCATATTCTACAATGTTGTTGGTACATGAGAATCCCAACTTGAATGATTTTGGAATGTAGTCACCTTGAGGTGTGACGAATAGGATTCCTGCCCCTAATCCATGTGATGTGTAGGAGCCATCAAAGTATAGTTTCCACATGGGTTGTTCTTCAATCATACATAAGTGTTCATCAGGGAATTCCATGATTAGTGGATGAGCATCCACCAGTGGTTCCTCTACTAGCTGATCGACAATGACTTGCCCTTTGATTGCTTTCTGATCAATATACTGGATGTCAAACTCGCTGAGTAACATGACCCATTTTTCCATATGGCCTGTGAGACTTGTCCTTGATAATAGATACTTGAGTGGGTCTACTTTTGGAATGAGCCTGATTGTGTGGCTAAGCATGTAATGTCTAAGCTTTTGAGTGGCAAAGACTACTGCAAGGCATGCTTTTTCCATGGGAGAATAATTAAGCTCATAGCCAAAAAGAGTTTGACTAATGTAGTAGATGGCTCTCTCTTTGTTTTCATCATCATGCTGAGCTAAGAGTGCCCCCGGTGCTATAGTGGTCACCCAGATGTAGAGTATGAGGGGGCATCTTGGAACTAGTGGTACTAGGATTGGAGAGTTGGCTAGATACTCCTTGAGCTTATCAAATCTTCTCTTACATATGGGATCCCATTTGAAGCTTGTGTCTTTGCATAAGAGATGCATGAAAGGTTGGCACTTGTCTGCCAGCTGAGAAATGAATCGACACACTGATTGAAGCTTTCCTTGTAGGCTTTTGAGTTGTCTAAGTGTTTTTGGTGGAGGCATTTCTATTATTGCTTGACCTTTTTGGGGTCGATCTCTATGCCTCGTCATGATACTATGAAACCTAGAAGCTTTCCAGATGTAACACCAAAGACACATTTCTTTGGATTGAGTTTTAAGCCATAATGATGTAAGTGATTGAACACACTCTCAAGAATGCTTAGGTGTTCACCTCATGTTTTAGATTTTGCAAGAATGTCATCCACATAGACTTCTAGGATCTTGTGGATCATGTCATGGAAGATTGCTATCATTGCTCTCTGATATGTGGCTCCTACATTCTTTAGCCCAAATGGCATCATGTTGTAGTAGAAGGTACCCCATGGAGTTGTGAATGCTATTTTATGTTGATCTGCTTCTGCTATACGAATCTAATTGTAGCCTGAAAAGTCATCCATTAGTGACAACATTTCATGACCCACTATAAGATCTACAATCATGTCTATATTTGGTAGCGGAAAATCATCTTTAGGACATGCATTGTTTAGGTCCCTAAAATGTATACAAATTTTGATGTCGCCTGAAGGCTTTGTGATAGGCATATGTTGGAGATCCAGTCTGAGTAATCTATAGCTCTGATAATCTTGGCTTGGAGGAGTTTTTCAAGCTCTACTTTGACTAATAAGGTGACTTTTGGATGCATTTTCTTCAGCTTTTGCTTTATTGGCTTGACATTAGGATCTACTGCTAAATGATGGACAACAAGATTAGGATCAAGTCCAGGCATGTGTGCATATGACCATGCAAAATTTATAATTGATTCTCTAAGAAGCTCAATCAAAGCCATTTCTTCACCCTCTGTTAGATTGGCCGCAATGTAGGTGATTCTCAAACATTCCTTTGTACCCAAGTTGACTGGCTTGGTTTCTTCTATGATGATAGGTGACTGCTCAGGTCTGTAATCCTGTATAGGAGGAAGAGGCAAGTCTTCATCTTCTAGTGCTTGAATTGCCAAGTTTTCACTAGAAGATACGCTCTTTATTTGTACTATTTTGGAATTAGAATGTGCACTAGAAGGGTTTTCACATAAGGACTCATGTTTTACTCTTTCTATTCCTCTTTTGCAGCTAAAGCTTGCCTCCTTCCCAAAGTATCCTTCTGGGTCAAGCTTATAGATGTGAGTTGACTATAAATTTTGAACTAATTGTGGGCCTGATGCCCCCATGAACTCTAGGAGTGCTTCTGCACTTTGGAACTCATCAATGTGTGTGACACTTGGTTGGTCCTAGTCTATGAGTTGAGGGTGAATGAGGGGAAGTTCTATGAGATTGATGGCAAGTTGTTGGAGGATAGAAGTCCCCAGGAGGGTATCATCATCAAAGATGTCATCATAGGATTTGATTTCTTTCTCTTTAGGGATGTCCTTGAGTTCTACAAGGTCATCATGGCTATTCAAGAGGGGAACACTAGTCATGTTGGTGCCCCTAGTCATTGTATTGGGCCCTTGTATATGCAAGAGAGGGGTATTTAAGCCAAGACCCTGATGTTGTGGGTTTTGGATGCTATGATCAGGTCTTTT
The DNA here is from genome assembly GCA_027943335.1 of Chamaecyparis obtusa. Taxonomy (NCBI): domain Eukaryota; kingdom Viridiplantae; phylum Streptophyta; class Pinopsida; order Cupressales; family Cupressaceae; genus Chamaecyparis; species Chamaecyparis obtusa. The sequence goes on from BSBK01001584.1 coordinate 24,754, forward strand.
CTTCCACCTTCTTATGGTCCTAGACCACCTCCTTGCTTGTTCCATTGCTTAGTAGTGTATTTGTGCGATTGTGGGTATTTATCTTTGAAGTAGCCAAGAAGTTTAGTGTAAGGTGGTGGGGGATCTTTATACAACCACCTATTGATGTTAGGATCCATCTCTTGACTGTTTATGTTGCCATGGGATTCAAAAGTCATAGGTCCCATTCTCTTGATTTCATGATGCTCATCAACAGGCTTTCTTTGGTGACTCAGGTGCCCTTGAGTATGTGGAGGAGGGCCCCTATAGAAAATGCATCATGTAGGCTATATTCACCATAGCCCTAGTTATTAATCTTCATGGAAGAGAGGGTGGAAGCAAGGATGGTCTCTAGATCACAATGGAATTGGGATGAGCTAGCAATAGAAGTACCAATGTTGGTTCCAAGACAATGAGTGGAATGAGGGAATGATGCTTCCATCGCATGGTAGTATGCAAAGGGTTGGGGATTAGCATGAATGGTAACCTTAGCACCTTGATGTAGAAATTTGATGCACTTATGGTAAGTGGATGGTATAGCCTTGATGGAATGAATCCATGGTCAGCCGAGGAGGATATTGAATGGTAGGTCAAGATCAACAACATGGCAAATGGTATCTTGTGTTGTTGGGCCTAGCTGAATAGCCAAAGTAATAGTACCTTCAGAGGTATGCTCCAAGTTTTCATAGGCTTTGATAGTGATTACTTCATGTGATATATTGGCCTTCATGAACCCAATCTGCTGAATGAATTTTAAAGTACACAAGTTTAGGGCTGAGCCATTATCTATTAAGACCCATTTGACAGAAAAGTCTTTGACCATCACAGGGATGCGGAGAGAGAGAGTGTGATTAGGTGCAATAAGTGGCATGTCATATGATTTGAAGGACAAAGCACATGATGCGGATAGATGTCCCATAAGGTTCTCAAACTGGGTGGTTTAATGTTTGTGGGGACATGTCCTTCTTTGAGAGCTTGGTCAAGGATCTCCTGATAGAGGGGCGAAGTGTGGAGAAGGTCCAAGATGGATATTTGGGCTAGTGTGTTCCCAAGATTTTCTATGAGGTTGTATTGTGTGTTGTGTGCATTGTGTGCTAGTCTTGGACGGGCACTAGTGACAATTATCTAGCCTCTGCGAGTGGTAACAGCACATTGACTATTTGTTCCTCTGACATGGATGACATTGACTATGGGCTCAACTTGGGTTATACATCCAAAAAATTTGTCATAATTGATATAGGCAGTAGTATAGTCTTTGCGACTAGTTTGATCTTCTTGTTTGCCTTTGTTGTGATTCTGGGGATGATTGGCATTAGCTTGGTTCTTCCCAGCATTGTGTTGTGGGAACACATTCTGATAGATTTGTAAATTGGCATTTGGTGAGGCTTGAGCAGGTGTGTCTACTTGGATCTCCTTTTGGTCAATGAGATCCCAAATGTAGTTTTTGAGTCTCATACACTTCAGGGTAGTGTGTCCTTTGACATAATGATAATCACAATACTCATGATCTTTGTACCAATCAGGCTTAGGAGTGTTATCATCAACCTGTTGGATTGGTGGGTATGTAATCAAGTTGGGCTTGGCCATTCGATGAAAGATAACATCCAAAGGTTCACCCAGTGGTGTGAAGGTCTTCTTCAGATAGTTTTGAGCTTTGGGTTTGTTCTGATTGGGAGCAGTATTGATGGCATTGACTTGATTGTTTGGATTACCTTGATAAGCTTGATGTGCTTACTGCTGATAATTCTGTTGATTATTTTGAGAATGATATTGTTGCATGGGTTTCTAATGGACTTGAGGAGGTTTCTGATAGATGGATGCTTGTTGTTTTTTGTATGCAGGGTTTGATGTAGGACCAACCACAACAATTTGGACATGCTTGGTATCAGTAGCTCCATCAGTAACAACATTCTTGTTACGATTCCAATAATAGGATTTATCATTGCTGGGTTTATTTTGTGAATGATTTTTGAAATGTCAGATTGTGCCTTTGTCTAGAAGGGCCTTTTCAATACCTATCCCCTTGATCTTGATATCCTGATAGGTTTGGAGATAATTCATCCTCATGAAGTGGGATAGTTTAGGATGTAGATTATCAATGAAGATTTTGGTCAAATGCTTCTTAGGTGGTTGGTATGATAACCTGGTGGTAAGGTTCTACCATCGTTGTAGGTATTCTGCTAGGCTTTCTCCTTCTTTTTGTTTTGAGTTGTAGATGTCTAACAAGGTCAACTCATTCTCAACATTGTGGGCATAATGGGAAATGAACTTCTTAGAGAGTTCAGAAAAAGTTGTGATGGTCCCACATGGTATTTTGTAAAACCACTCAACAAAAGTTCCTCCCAATCTTTTGGGGAATAGGCGCAAAAGATAGTTATCACTATAAGCCACTTCTTGGCATGCCATATAGAATTCTTTAATATGATTCACTGGATCTCCTTTCCCTTGATATTTATCAAATTTAGGTGTCTCAAAGTTCTTGGGGAAAGGAATAGTTGTAATTGATCGGTCAAACAGGTAAGGACACACCTCTTTGAACTTGAAGGTTTTGTTCTCAGTACCAGTTTGAAGCTCCTTGAGAGCATTCTTCATTTCTTCCCACTTGGCATTGATTAGTGTTTGAGTGGGTACTCCCATTTGAGGTGGGTAATGTGGAGTGGGATAGGCAGATGACCCAGTGGGATAGGCAGATTGGAGTGGATTTTGGAGTGATGTTTTCTAGGGAGGGTACTGTTGATACGGTGCGGGGGTATATTGTGGTGGAGGATATGGGACTGCTTGCTAGTGTTGTAGGATGATGGGGATTTGTTGTTGTGACTGGTTGGAGGAAGCTTGTTGTTGCTGGGGAATGATGGGGGTTTGTTGCTATGATGGAAAGTGTGGTTGTTGTGGGGGAGGCCAGTGGAATGATGCAACTTGTTGGTAAGATGGCCCTTGTTGAACTTGGCTTTGTGGTTGGCTGATATAAGTTGCACTAATACATTTGGGGTGAAATTGCGATGGCCATTTGCGACGGCAGGCAAATGTCATGTGGTTTTGCCCTTTTTTTTTCAACTATAGCCCGACACCATCACAATTTGTGATGACAATACATTTGTCACTCTCGCAATTGCGACGTTGTCGGGATATAAGCGCAAAATTAAAAAGGAACGTTGTCATGTGTGTTTTCAACAGCGTCGTAACCCTCTGCGAAATCACATCAGGATATAAGGGCAAACAAAATAAGAACGTTGTCATTTGTGTTTTCAACAGCGCCGTAACCCTCCGTGAAATCACATCGGGATATAAGGGCAAAAAAAATAAGAACGTTGTCATTTGTGTTTTCAACAGTGCCGTAACCCTCCGTGAAATCACAGCTACAATTTCTGAGTACGTTGGGTTTATTTTTCTTTTGTCATTATTATGTAATCTGGTATTCAGCTATTATAGAGCTAAAATACCCAGAAATGAGGACATATCTATGTTGAATTTATTGTTAGCGGCTTTGGTTATTTAGAAGTTTAATTTTATTTGTTCATCTTTCAAGCACAAACATTTTGTGGACCGTAACGTCTTCATTGTTTCGAGTATGCAGTGAAACAACCCTAACTTGCAATTGCGATGTTGTTGGGATATAAGGGCAAAAAAAAAAGGAACGTTGTCATTTGTGTTTTCAACAGCACTGTAACCCTCCGCGAAATCACATCGGGATATAAGGGCAAAAAAAACAAGAACGTTGTCATTTGTGTTTTCAACAGCGCCGAGAGAGATTCCCTCCGCGAAATCACAGCTACAATTTCTGAGTACGTTGGGTTTATTTTTCTTTTGTCATTATTATGTAATCTGGTATTCAGCTGTTAGAGAGCTAAAATACCCAGAAATGAGGACATATCTGTGTTGAATTTATTGTTAGCGGCTTTGGTTATTTAGAAGTTTAATTTTATTTGTTCATCTTTCAAGCACAAATGTTTTGTGGACTGTAATGTCTTCATTGTTTCGGGTATGCAATGAAACAGCCCTAACTTGCGACTACCTTCACGGTACTTGTGTACATTATCATGTTGTCTTTACAGTGACTGTCCTCATTCAAGTGGCAATTACACAAGGGACAGTCACTGTGAGATGTCCTCATTTGTGACAAGGATAGTCACACTTAGGACATCTCATAGTGATATTCCCTTGTGTAATTTCCACTTGAATGTATTGCTATTGAACCACATTAATGCTTTTCTTCTTCAACAAATGAGGACAGTCACTGTAAAGACAACATGATAATGTACACAATTACCAAAAAATGATCTTGTTAATTGATGTAACACTTTGTCTTGCTCACTCCCTATCCTTCACTAGGGTCTCTTTAGGCCAATGTTTTGACTTGATAGGGTACTTAACTATCCCTACACTCTTTAGGTATCTCTACCCAAGATCCCACTCCTTCAACTAGTGCACACCAACAAGAAATACAACGAACTCTGCTCAATACCAATCTAGCTACTAGGACACTCCTAGTCTTGTCTTCACAAATTGAAACACATTCAACTAGAACTTTACTCCATGGAGAGGCTGGCCACTAGGACCTCTATTGGTTTCAATATTACTCCTTCACCTATACTTTTCATCAGTACTTCAATCCGGTTCATCAAACCATGCATGCCAATTGCACCCAAAAATAGGCTGCTAGCAATTAGGCCTTTGTCAAGCCTTTTTGTTTATATTAAGCCACCTAAAGGGCTTAGGATTCAGATGCCCTTTATTGAGAACTCCAAGATATCTAAGGTCTTCTCCTCCTAGATTTTTTGTACACCAACTGCTACAGCCATGCCTGAAAACAAGTATTTTGACACAACTTGGACAGTCTGACTAAGAGTTTGTTTTCTTAGCAGCCAAAGAAACTCACCCAATCTTCTAATTTGACTTGGGGCTTCTTTAGATGTGTGTCTACCTCTCCATGAGATTTTAGTTGAAGCAACCAATGCATTCAACTTGTTGTAATCTTCTTGTAATGATTTGTCATCCCTAACTGTGCTCAACTGACTCACCTAGGACATCATTGCAAACATAGAAAATGAGCTTCCCAGGGCCCCTCCTTCCAAACATATAGTACATGGAGTCTCCTCACCCATTCCAAGAGCCCGTACAAAATTGACAATGGAATGATGAGCTAAGACTCCATTTGTTCAACCTGCCTGGTTCAAACCAATGATAGGGTACTTAACAAAAGAATTAACAAACTAGTTGGAATGCTTCAAAACTCAAAAAAAACACAACACAGAATAAAAAAACAACTTGTACTAACTTTTCCAATAGACACTGCGAGCTATCTAATCCATTAATCAACTGAAAACAAAGAAACAAAAAAACTCAAGAATTCACTAAAACCGTGTTACTCTACAAATCTTCTTAATTCCAAATGTTTTTCCCCCCAACCTTTTGCACAGATCGATGGAGGCCTCTTATAGTTGATCTGATGCCTAATTCAATGGTTTCATATAGTTACATAACCATCTTACTCGAAAATGCTCCCTTGCACAAATGTTGTCAATGTTGTGAATGACAACATTGACATTTTGTTACAACCTTTGGGATTTTGGTTCAAAACTTATTGTTCAAACACCATAAGACCCTAACCATGACTTAGTTAGGCTATTTAGACCTCACATAGGCCACTTCTACACTTCTTTGCCCAATTTGACCCCTAAATGCTTCATTCCCACTTTTGCCACAATATTGGTAACTTGGGTACAAATTGGCACTTGCCTTCACAAAGGTCACACATGAGGACATCTCACAGTGATCGATTGTCCCTTGTGTAATTGCCACTTGAATGTATTGCTATTGAACCACATTAATGCTTTTCTTCTTCAACAAATGAGGACAATCACTCTAAAGACAACATGATAATGTACACTCACTGTAAGGACAGTCACAAATGAGGACATCTCACAGTGACTGTCCCTTGTGTAATTTCCGCTTGAATTACATAAGGGACAGTCATTGTGAGATGTCCTCATTTGTGACAAGGATAGTCACACATGAGGACATCTCACAGTGATTGTCCCTTGTGTAATTGTCACTTGAATGTATTGCTATTGAACCACATTAATGCTTTTCTTCTTCAACAAATGAGGACAGTCACTCTAAAGACAACATGATAATGTACACTCACTGTAAGCACAGTCACAAATGAGGACATGTCACAGTGACTGTCCCTTGTGTAATTGCCGCTTGAATTACACAAGGGACAGTCATTGTGAGATGTCCTCATTTGTGACAAGGACAGTCACACATGAGGACATCTCACAGTGATTGTCTGTAATGTCCCCTTTTTGGCTAACTTGGAAAATAGGAACAATTACTCCACTTCTCAGACTTACTCTATCAGATACTTACAATTAAACTAAGTAATGGAGGTTACTTAAGATATCAACCGCTATTTCAGATTCAATCACAATATGTGTGCAAGATGATATTGATACCAATATGTTTAATAGCACTGTCGGATATAATGATATGAAATATGCTATGAATATGATGTTTCCTATCACTTATAGTGATAGTATAATGATGGTATGTCTGATATAAACAATATCGATATACAATCAATAAGTATTGCTTACAGCAATGTATTTGCTGTGTCTGATATGATGATGTAATTATGTAAATGTGTAATATCGCTATGAGTGATATGTTGCTATTTCAGATTCTGAATTATATGCTTGCAATTTCAAATATTGATGCTGTTTTTGACTATCCTTTCTATCTGTACAATCATGGTGTTGTCTCTGATCTGCAATGATAAACTTGAAACCAAACTGCCAAAGGCAGATGGTCTATTGAGTATATCCAAATATGGATAAGTAAATAAAGTTCTAATGATGCCTTGAGTGACTGACGAGAATGCATTCTTATATTGTCTTTAACAAATGAAGAGATGCTATGAATGAGACGTGTCTTGTTTCTTCCTCCATGTCCCTTTGTTAAGCACACCTTTCCATAATCCGACAGTTCACATAATATTATTTCATTATTTTCTGATCATAGATAACTCCCAGATTGACTCAATATCAAATCTTTTTATGAAGGTAATCTTCCCTAATTGGTAGTGCAACCAGTAGTTAACATCCATTGTGTTTGTATTAGTTTGGTCTAACTATCATTAGTATTTAGTCAATCGATATTAACTCTTGCCTTATCCCATATTGTTATGATGATATCCAATCTTTCTACTCTGATATAAGTCGATATCATTTTCTGATAATTGTCCATTTATTGGTTGATTGCTGGTAATGGAGTTTGATCTTCAAATTGACTTCCATTCCTATTAATACTTAAGGATACATTGTACTTATTATCCATGACTGATGCCTCATTCATCAATAGCTTGTGATATAATCACTGATGCTTTTGTCTTTCTACAAGATGTGGTTTATCTCAGACAATCGATAATCTTTCAATCCTTTAGTCGATATCCTCCTATGTGGTGTCTATTGATATAGATAGTAGAATTCAATCTAGTTTATGTTATTGTCATGATAACATAGGAAGTGATGGTGCATATTTGCTAGCGGGTCTTCATGTTTGATATTGCTTTATCGGATATGTCATTGTCTAAAATTGTGCAATTAATGATTATTTATAATATATGAATGGTTATCCTTCTTGCTTATCAATACATCTTCTGAAACACATAGCGACCTATCCCTTATTCATATCATGTTGATCTTGACTTCATAGTATTTGGTTCATTAATCATCCTCTCATGGTATCGATGTGTAATGACTAGTGATTGTTGTATCACTTCTTCGTTCCTCATCGTGATAGATAATGCAGATGTTTAATGTAGATGTATATCGATTACAGATATTCGATATTGCTTTAAACGTTATTATTATTATTATTATTATTAATGTTATTGTTATTATTAAATATTATAATTAATGATGTTAGTAATATTAATAATATTATAATAAATATTATTATAGTGATAACATATTGTTTTATATTGAGAGGTATATTAATATAATTTATATATTAAAATTATTATATCAATAATTGATTTAATATTATTACTTAATATATTATTATAATATAATATATATAATTTATTAATAATTATTTATTATTAATTTATATTATAATTATAATCATAATTATATTATTTACTAATATTTTAATATTATTTAATTAACATATTACTTATTATGCTAACTATATATTATTATTATCTTTTTATAATAATTATATATTATTGTTATATACCGTTAATAATAGATTATTATATATCATCTAATCATTTTATTATTATACTAAGTTCAATATGTCACGGCTCATGACATTGTCCCTTGTGTAATTGCCACTTGAATGTATTGCTATTGAACCACATTAATGCTTTTCTTCTTCAACAAATGAGGATAGTCACTCTAAATACAACATGATAATGTACACTCATTGTAAGGACAGTCACAAATGAGGACATCTCACAGTGACTGTCCCTTGTGTAATTGCCACTTGAATTACACAAGGGACAGTCATTGTGAGATGTCCTCATTTGTGACAAGGACAGTCACACATGAGGACATCTCACAGTGATTGTCCCTTGTGTAATTGCCACTTGAATGTATTTCTATTCAACCACATTAATGCTTTTCTTCTTCAACAAATGAGGACAGCCACTCTAAAGACACCATGATAATGTACACTCACTGTAAGGACAGTCACAAATGAGGACATCTCATAGTGACTGTCCCTTGTGTAATTGCCACTTGAATGTATTGCTATTCAGCCACATTAATGCTTTTCTTCTTCAACAAATGAGGATAGTCACTCTAAGGACAACATGATAATGTACACTCACTGTAAGTGTACATTATCATGTTGTATTACAAATGGACCTTATGTTGGTCGGGATATAAGTGCAAAAAAAAAAAGGAACGTTGTCATTTGTGTTTTCAACAGCGCCGAGAGAGATTCCCTCCGCGAAATCAAGTGGGTTATCATTTGTGTTTTGAACAAAGCGGGTTGTCAGTTGTGTTTTGAACAGCACCGAGAGAGATTCCCTCCGCGAAATCAAGCGGGTTGTCATTTGTGTTTTCAACAGCGCCGAGAGAGATTCCCTCCGCAAAATCACAGCTACAATTTCTGAGTACGTTGGGATTATTTTTCTTTTGTCATTATTATTCAATCTGGTATTTAGCTGTTAGAGAGCTAAAATACCCAGAAATGAGGACATATCTATGTTGAATTTATTGTTAGCGGCTTTGGTTATTTAGAATGCTTCCCCACAATACTTAATTACACAAGGGACAGTCACTGTGAGATGTCCTCATTTGTGACAAGGACAGTCACACATGAGGACATCTCACAGTGACTGTCCCTTGTGTAATTGCCACTTGAATGTATTGCTATTCAACCACATTTATGGGCCCGTTTGGACCACGACACACAGTAGCATCTACAGAGAAGAATATCCCAGGTGTAACAAGTTGTAAGAATATACCAACAGTTCTAAGAAGTTCCCTAGCACGTAGTAGCATCTACAGAGAAGAATATACAACATGAGGGCAGCCACTGTAAAGACAACATGATAATGTACACTCATTGTATGTGTACATTATCATGTTGTCTTTACAGTGACTGACCTCATTCAAGTGGCAATTACACAAGGGACAGTCACTGTGAGATGTCCTCATTTGTGACAAGGACAGTCACACATGAGGATATCTCACAGTGACTGTCCCTTGTGTAAGCCACTTGAATGTATTGCTATTCAACCACATTTATGGGCCCGTTTGGACCACGGCACACAGTAGCATCTACAGAGAAGAATATCCTAGGTGTAACAAGTTGTAAGAATATACCAACAGTTCTAAGAAGTTCCCTAGCACATAGTAGCATCTTCTAATTGTCTATACCACTTCACAAGGTATTGTTTGCACACATTGTTTTTGGTTCTTTTGATGACCCTTGTTTTGAAATTGCTATTAGGCCTTGTAGCTTATATGTTTTGATTGCTGGAGAGCTTCTAAAGCTAAGCAAGAAGACCATTGCACGAGTTATAGCCGCGCGCTCAGGTTTGAAAATTGTATATTTTTTAATCTAATGTATATTTTAATCCTTTTGCCATGTCATGTAATATGTCTTGCCTTGTAGCTTATATGTTTTGAAATTGCTGTTAGGCCTTGTAGCTTATATGTTTTGATTGCTAGAGAGCTTCTAGAGCTAAGCAAGAAGACCATTGCACTAGTCGTAGCCGCGCGCTCAGGCATGAAAATTGTATATTTTTTAATCTAATGTATATTTTAACTAGACTTTTAAAATATTAAAGGATAGGTCTAAGAAGATTTGTGTACTTTTGACAATTTTGCTTAGTCACTGAAAGTTGTAGACCGAAGTTTTCATAGCCCAATTTTTGCTTCCTGCGAAGAACGATCATGTCAGATAATATAAGTGAAGAACAAAATAGGGAGACAATCGCTAGATTGTGGTCTAACTTGAAAAGAAAAGGTGATGGAAAATGTTATTGTCCCTGCAAAATTTGTAAGGGCTTAAACCGTAGAAGATTGCTAATCAAAACAGTTAAGAGACATTGTAGGGAGAATGGTCACATTGAAGGGGGGCATGACTATCATCCACTGGTAAGTTGTTCATTATATCATTTTAACAATTTATATACATATGAAATCACTTGATGATGAGTTGAAGATCATGGTTTATTTATGTTAATCAATTTTATATAGGTTGATCTCCCCAGGGAAGTACATGATATGGAGGAACATGGGGGTGCGAATATCCAAGGTGAAGATAATGATCCCATGGAAGATGATGATCATGCGCCAGAAAACACAATTGAAGATGATGGTATAAATACATTGATCCATGACACATTTAGTCCAAGCGGATCTGATCATGATGATGATGATAGCCTTGATGTACCTCTACTTGAGAAGGCATACGAGCCCCTATACAAAGACTCCCAAACAACTCTTCTCTCTGTTGTATTGTTGTTGTTGAACTTGAAGGTTATGAATGGTTTATCCAACATAACAATGTCACGTATGTTAAGGTATGTCATATATGTCTTTATAGTTAACAAAGGGTGAATAATGTACCAGTAATATTGTTTATATTAACAACTTATATTTTTTGCTGTAGATTGATAGGCGAGTTTTTGTTACCACCATCAAATATTCTACCTCGCTCATATTGAGAATTATCTGCTATTATGAAAGATATTGGAATGGAGTATCAAGCAATACATGCTTGTCCCAATGATCATATTATATATTATAAAGAACATGAATTTGCAACACAATGCCCTATATGTCATACGAGTAGATATCGAACAGATCGAATAACAAAAAAGGTACCTCACAAGGTTCTTCGTTACATCCCCATTATTCCACGGATGCGACAATTATTCAGGTGTACTAGCTTGGCACAATTTATGGATTACCATGCACGCAATAGAAGTTGAGATGACATTATTCAAATCCCTGCGAATGGTTCGGCATTTATGCACATAGAGGAAAAGTGGCAACACTTCAAAGAAGAACCTCGTAATCTCAGGCTTTCATTGGCAGCGGATGGTGTCAATCCATTTGGAGAGATGAGATCTGTTTGCTCGGTGTGGCCTGTTTTTGTTATCAACAATAACATTCCTCCGTGGATGTCAATAAAGAGGGAGCACATTATGTTGGCAATGATTGTTCCAGGTATTTTATCATTTGATAGTTATTAATTTACATGTACTTACAAATCTTACAGTAAAATGGTCACAATAATTATGTAATGTTACTGTTCATTCAAGTAGGTAAATATCAAGTTAAAGATATGAATGTATATATTGAGCCTCTTATTGACGAGTTGGTGGAGTTATGGAACGGTGTCACTATGTATGACGTGTCTAGACCAATAGGACAAAGACAATTTCAATTCCATGCAATACTTGTATGGACAATACATGATGCCCCAGGGCTAACACATTTTTGTGGTATGTTATAGTGAATTCAAGTTGCGCATGATAATTCTAATTATAAAAATCAACATATTTAATAATCCAATTATATCATTATCTTGTAGGTCTTCAAACAAAGGGAAAATTTGCATGTCCAGTTTGTGGTCCAAAGATGAAATCTCGTCATTCAAAAAGTTTAGGAAAGCATGTGTTTGATGAGTACAGACAGTTCCTCCACAGGAATCATAAGTATCGAAGTATGGAAAAACATCTTTTCAATGGGAAAGAAGAGACTACATCAAAGCCACGAAGAATGACACCTCGCCTATGGAAGTTGGAATATAATAGAATTAATCGTCGAGGTAATGTCATTCCACTTAATGGTTTATGTTTGTAATTTATATATTTCTATTGTGATTTTTGTTTACTAATTATGTAATTGATGATCGTGAAGGTCGTCAAGGCACTACTAACAACCTTCCAAAGGGACTAAAAAGCTATCCCAGACAATTTAGTAGGTTTCCCTACTACGAGGACCTACAAATTGTGCATTTGTTTGATCTTATGCATGTTGGAAAGAATATAACAGAGACATTGTGGAAAATACTGGATGGAAGGCGTGACAAAGAAAAAATTGTCAAAATTTGTAATGACATTCATGAATCCAATCATGCACTGAAGAATTTCATTCACTCAAATAGCAATAGAGATCAGATTAATATAAGTGCCCTTCCTTGGTTATTAACGGAGCAGCAAAGTGATGCCATAAAAGAAGTCATACGAAAAATTCGATTTCCCACAGGATTTGCTGGGAACATAAGCAATCTCATATCAAAGAAAAGTGAATTTGGGCCAGGGCTCAAAACGCATGATTGGCATACTTTCATCAAGGTAAGTTATGTTCTTCTGTATTTACAATATATTCATAAACTACGTGTACTATTCATTATGTTATGTTAGAAAATAATGAAATGATTGGTTTATAATTACTGCAGTACGTGCTACCTCTATCTCTCCCAGAGCACTTCAATAATAACATCAAACAAGTGATATATGATCTTGGAAAATACATGAGGTAAGCAGTAATATCTTTTCAATTTGTTGTATATATTTATTATATTCGCGATTTTTTTTTCTTGCTATGTAATCTATTGTATATTATTTTGTAAAGTCTCGTATTTATATATTTTTTGTGACTTGAATCTCTTAATGTAGGTGGTTGTCATCTAAAGAAATCCATAAAGAAGATATAAACTATTGGAAGAGAAGAATTCCTCATTTATTGTGTGAAATGCAAAAGTGTCTACCTCCAACTTTTTTCAATGCACAAGAACACTACCTCATACACCAAGTTGAGGAGATTGAATTGTGTGGACCTGCACACACTAGGTCAATGTGGATGGTTGAGAGGCACTTGAAATCTTTGAAGGCTTTGGTTCGACAAAGAGCACATCCTGAGGGTTCTATGGTAGAGGGATACATGGTATACCAGACTATGGTGTACATTACTGAATATCTTCCTAAGTTTGCTTCAAATATCCATGTAGATCGCATTTGGGATCTCGACCCTTTTAAAAAATTCAAAGGGGAGTACTTGATGGGGAAAGGTAGATTGAGGAAAGTGACAGGTAATAAATTATAAGATGTTATTGTAATAAATTATTTCTTAATCTTCAAAATAAATCGGTTGTAAGTCATCTATTTTTTTTTTGTACAGTTGCTCGAGAGTGGGATGCACTACATTTGTATATTGCAAACAATCTTGATTGGATGACGGTATGGATTGAACGATGTCAACATTCTGGTCACACATTAACATGGGAAGGTGTATCTTCATTGGTTAAAGAAGCTCATCGTAATGGAGATTCTAATGTTACGCAAAGGGAAATAGATTTAGCATATGGTTTAAGAGATTTCCAGGTACGTACAAAATTATTAATCACCCGTATGCTTATCAACTCACGATATAATAATTTTGACATGTTTCACATATTATTGCAGGTTAAACACCACAAGGGTATGTTCTGTAATGGTCAAAAATTTCGCGTCAAAGTGTTGGATGACACGAAGAAAACTTGTGATTCTGGAATAACTGCAGTCTTTCAAGTGACTAATATTTCATCTAGAAATGACTTAGATCCTCAAGAGTCTAAAAATCAATACTATGGCATTTTGGATGATATATTTGAGTGTGACTTTAGTTCCTTCAAATTAGTACTCTTCGTTGTCAAATGGTACAGGCTACAACTTAATCCAAATGATCCTAATAGAACTGTTATTGAACATGATAATGGATTTACAATGGTTAATACAAGGTCGTTTGAGCTAGTTGGGGATGAGCCCTATGTTCTTCCAAGCCAATGTGAACAGGTATTTTACTCAGAGGTTTCACATAAACTGGGTTGGTCATTTGTTGTTAGACATGAACCGAGAGGAAGGCCGATAAAGTATAATGCGATGGAAGAAGAAGATACCGAAGAAGTAGAAGATGATGTAGATGATGATCACGATCGACAATTATTGGATGATGTTCCTGAGACAAATTTTCATGAAGAAGAAGAAGAAGATGATGCTGCTACTGATGATGATGATGAAGATGATGTTGATGTTGATGATGATGATGTTGATGATGATGACAACGACGACGAGGATGAGGATGATGATGATGACGACGATGATGAGGATGATGATGATGATGATGAAGATGATGATGATGAAATTTAAAGGTATGCCATCAATCCTTAATGTATTTAATATTCATTTCTTGATAGAAATATATTTGTCTTAAATGGTTACATAGTTTATTCATTATCTATTTAAAAGCTATAAGTGTTATAATGTGTACGTTTTAATGTTTTTAATTTTTATGTGATGCTTATGATGGATGTGATTATGATTATGATGTGATTATGCTCACGATAATTGAATTACATTTGCAGGAAATTGAACCCCTTTCAAGAGCATCCCGCATAGTCTCATGGATCGACAGGTATAAGTCAATACACCTTATAGAAAGTCTATTTAATACACTTATCAATAGTAAGATTGATGTCTTCTAAGATCTCTCCCATTTGCAGGTACCAGCAAATAGGTATTTGTCAGAAGTGTCTTCCTCGAGTGAGGGAAATATAGGAATAGAAGAGGAAAGTGAGACATGCAGTTTATCTAGAATAGGGAGATTAACTAGAGGTCAAAGGACTAGAAGGAAATTCAATAAACACATGAAATTTTTCCTTGCTCAAGGGGGGTCATGTTCTTATGATGATGAGACGAAAGGCGACATCGAGGTGCCCTTGAGGTACCAACATCTACAGAAACATTGGGTACCCAAGGAACTTCCTCCAATAAACACTGATTTTTGTGTTAATGAGAGGATATATCGCATAGCACCATCATCATTACATGGTTTGGGCCTATTTTCTATGGATGGCATAAAGGTGTCTTACAACAAAGTTTCTGAATTGATGGAGTATGTTGGACCATGTTACGATTACAAAAGTTGGATGCATATTGTTCAATATAAAAAAAGTATGCGTAGGTATGCACTCTCGGCAAATTATATACAACAGCAAGACAATAATCAAAGTAAAAGTGTGGCTATATACATTGATGGAAGGCCAAAAGCAACAGGGAATATTGCAGGTTTTATAAATAGTACACGACCTGGGTCAACTATAAAGCAACCCAATTGCATATTTGAGGCGCGCGAGGGAAATCGTGTATTCATCTGTGCAATAAAATCAATACGTGCAGGGGAAGAGGTGCTTATTGATTACAATTTGAACCGCATAGATACAAACGAGGCTACTATCATGGGGGTGGTACATACTATTAAACCAACTTCTAATCAATGACTCCAACATACCATTTAGTTATTAAATTTTTGGCTAACATTTTTATACTTGATCTTTGACACAGGGGCACAATATGGAGCAACCACCCGAAGGTGATGGTGACGATATTCCTAGCTCATCTACACATGAGCAGGTAAAACTCATTGTAATTGTGCAAACTAGATAGAAGCAAAATGTTATTTTTTTTAATGTTATTTTCTTCATTGTTTTGGAGTAATTTTGATAATACTAATACTATTGTTGTCACAGAGGGCCGGTGGTCGGAGAGAGGGAAAGCAACCTGCAGTCCCTCAGGAGTCCCCCCTTGTGGACCCTTTTTTTATTGATTTAGCAGAGACCGATGACCCGATCGGTTCCATTAAAAAGCTGCTAAAGAAAATTGGGAAAGAACTTCTACGTTTGGTATCCATACATCCTCAGACTCAAGAAATAAAAGACAGGGCAGCTGAGTTGTTGCGCACTTCTAAAAACTTTAAAGTAAGTATTAATGAAATTTTTAATTATTACAAGAGTTCAATAATGGTTTTTATGTTATGCTCTTTTATGACATTAATTAAAATATGGATGCATTGTCTTTACAGAGTTATTTGCGTAATTTTGAACCCCATTCCCATGATGAGGCCAGTATTGCAAGTGGTTCAGGTAGATCACATGTTCCATTCCCCACTTGTGTTTTCCACTGAATATATATAGGAATGATCATAATCATTGACAATACATGCTCGAACAATCTTTTTTTTTAATGCTCTAACAATCTTGTCCATGCTAGTCCACGCGTTCTATATTTATGCATGCTCTAACAATTTTATTCTTCAGCTCCTTTCCATGATGATATGACAACGCCGCCTCCATCCAGGACAGCCACAAATGTCTTGCCGACTGCCATGTCAACAACACACAGCCTAAATGCACCAACTGTTGCACCATCTACTGGTACACAAATCCCTCTTTTTCTCTCTTTTGTTATGTGTTTAAGTGTTATGTGTTTACGATGTAGATCCCTTGATTGTGTTTGTGCCATGGGTGCTCTGCACCAATTTATTTCCCTTGAAGTATTATTTCTTGGAGGCATTTGATAATGGTTTTCATTTTTTGCAATAGGAGATGCAACAAGTCCCGATGCAACATCATTTCCTGGATGTTCCCGTGTTCCTAGTAAGGGAACGGTGAAGGCGTTCCCTTAAAAGTATCCAAACTTCCAGGTACTTTAAAGTTATTATTATTCTATAGTGATATAATAGTAATTTAGTTTTTGATCACTCTTCATCGACTAATGATCCCATGATTATTTTGTAGGGAATGATATTTTTTGGTGAAAACTTGGTGACGAGTGTTTGTGGATATTCGGGTCCACCATACGTACATGGTGGAACATCATATCCTAACTAAAACCCCAAACCACTATTATGATTTCATATCATTGCTAGAATAGTTTTCCTTTTCATCAATTTCTTGAACTATATTAAAGGTAGCTTCTCTTCATTTATGAGTCTAACATGTTTTTTTTTACTTAAAAGGTGGAATAACCAAGATAAAAAGTTGAAGGATGATCTTGTACATAGTATGACCCAGCTTTTTGGACCTCGTGCATTCGAGAGAAACAAGCTCCTTGAAAGAGCTGGTTTATGTTTGAAGTATATTAGGGACCAGTACAGGAAATATTTAGAGGTTAACCCAAGGCACGAGCGTCCGCCCTGTGTTCTTGAGGCTGAGTGGCAGGGTTTGATTTTGGATTGAAAGTATAAAGCCGACATGAAAAAAGGAATTATGCCAGTAGAGAGTAGAGCAAGGTATGTGATACTTTTGAGAATGTAATTATGTACTAATTAACCTCTAAATTTTTCCTATACTGGTCTCTAACATATTTCAAACTTTTCATAGATTGCCTGACACATCAAAGGCAACAAAGGCAAGATTAGAAAAGCACGGGACACACAAGCTCGGCTCTGGTGGTTTTTCCAAACTTCAAGCACGAGTTGTAAGTATTAGTAAATGAAAACTTGTATCAATTTTTTTATATATTGCAAGGAAATTTTTTTTGATCAAACAATGCAAGTAAAATTCACCATACCAAGAAAAAATGTAGGGGTCAGAGTTCAATAGATGCCTCATAGAAGAGGACAAGAGAATTGGCTTCCAACAAGGCTATAGAGCCGTGGCTGAACGACTACGAGCTGAAATCAGTGTGCAAGGTTCAAATAATGATGCATCTGAGCCACAGGTAAATAAGCTAAATGAAATTTATTTCAAATTGAATACTTTACCAATTAGTCTATTTGATGTTAAGTTCTAATATAAAGTGAGTATATCTGTTTTAAGAAAGCAATGATAACAATGTGTAGGATATTGGAATGCAGCCTGACAATCCTTCTACACAATCTATGCATAATGAAGGTTCGCATGATGTGCATCCTAGTGGTGGAGGTATACATTTGCTATTAAAATTTTTATATGTAATTACAATTGGTGTTTGGATTAATGTAACATTTTGTATAGCAACTGTAGAGGATCGAGGGGTCGGTGCTCATGAGCATGTTGAGGTTGAGTCTAGACAAAATGATGTGGCCAGATCAGGTAATTAAAGAGCGCCACAGTTATGTTCTTTAAAATAATTAAATACTTGTAACAATTATAATTAAATATTTTAAATTTAACTCTTTTATTTGTTATTGTAGAGGACCCCCCTTTGCAGCAGCATAGGAATTTGAGATCATCAAGAACAAAGAACAAAACAACTGATGAGGGGGGTATTGATGATAACACTGATGCTCCTCTTAGAGCTTACATAGAAAAAAAAAATTAGAAAGAGAAAAAAGAAATGATTGTCATCTAAATACCTTAATTGATAATGACTGAATTTTATGTCTCAATGAATTTAATTATGTGCTAATGAATGTTCATGAATTATGTGTTTATTTTCATATTGATGAATGTTGTGTGTTAACGAATCTAATGTGTTAATGAATGTTATCATGTGATATTGATTGAATGTTACATTTTATTAATAATTGAAAGAATGAATGAATGTTAGATGTTAACAGGGAATGTAGAGTGATGTTAGGGGGAGGGGGGTGGGGCCAAATGAGCTTCCACCTTCACGTGGTTGGCCCTGTTTAGTAGAGAATATTAAACTATATTCTCGAAACAAAGTGAAGCTCAATAAGATACTAAATGAGTCAAAATGGTTATCAAGGTCCTCTATCCATAAGATACTTGTAGTCAAAATGGTTATTAATAAGATACTTGTAGTCAAAATGGTTATCTAGGTCCTCTATCCATTCCATAAGTTCTTCACCATTCAAACTTCCTCCATAACAAGGAATGTGCTCTAGGTTAGTCATGAAGCCTAGCATGGACTCTCTGTCAGATAGAGCCACTATTTCAGAGCCTTTTTTGTGCATTTCTTTCAAGCACTGTACAGTGTACGGATGTGAAAGGGAGGGCAGACCAGTGTGGAATTTAGAGTATTTATATCTTATGCTTTGAGAGTTTATTTGGTAGATTCAAGACACCTTATATCAAAGTTATTCCTTTTTCTTATCTGTTGTTCTGTCAAACCCTCATTTTTTGGGTTATTGCATTCAAATGGCCTTAACTTGCAAATAAACCATAGGATATCCTCTGTTCTTTGTAAAATGCAAGTTAAGGGGGTTTATTTTCATATTTTAAAAGCTTTGGAACAGGATACTAAGCCAGAGAATTTCAAGAGCAAGCCCTAGGTCAAGAATCTCAATGTTCTTGACTAGGAGTTGATGGATTATGCAAGATCAGAGGGTAGCGGCAAGTAAAGGACCTCAAACCTTGTTGAATCTAGATCTTTAGAGCATGGTGGACATCTTCAAACTCTGATCTTGGTTTCATGCACCCATTTTCAATGCCTTGTTTTGGAACCCACACCCAAAGGCATGCATTAGGTCTGCGGACTCAATAAGGACATTGATATGCTGGAGTGGAGTCAAGGTCTGGGAGTTGGAGGATTGTTAGAACATCAAAAAGGGTACTCAAAAAACATATAAGTTCATAAGGTCCTTTGTCAAATTGAAGAGTTATTGCTGCAGAACAGGTTTTGGAGACCTACTAGAGTCACTAGGTCTATTTGGACCCATTTGGACCACGACACACAGTAGCATCTATAGAGAAGAAGTTTGGTATCCAATGGTCTTGAAACCTCCTGAGAAATTCTTGGTATGCATTTGTGTGGTGCAAAAGCTTCGTTGAAAGAGAAAAAGAAGAAAAGAATAGAAATGATTTTTTTTCTTTTTATGTCATATACTGTAACCAGCTACTTATAACTTGCAAAAATTATTATAACCATTTGAAATTGAAACTTAGTTTAATGTGAAACTGAGAACTGCTTTATTAGAGCTTTCTGTGATTTAGATTCAGACATCAAGAACATTGTTTGCCTAATATTGTGATTAATGTTTATTTATTAATATCTCATACTGACAAACAATTGATAATTGTAGGGAAAACGTCATTGGGGGTCTTTGAGGATCCACCAGAAGCCAAGGAGAAAATGTATTCAAATGCTAAATATGGTGTAACAGTCCTTACAGCTGTTGAACCTTGCTGTGTAGATCATCTCCGATTCTCCAAGTTCAACAGTACTGTGGTATTCCTTTGGATACTTCTAATGGTAAATTTTAGACATCAAGTTCTTTTCGTATGAAACTACTACATTTGTAATCTGTAGTTTTAAACTTTTAGTTTATAAATGTTCATCAGCTTTAGTTCGTATGCTGCCATTTCAAGTATGATTAATGAAGTTACTTTTATCACAGGATGAAAGTGAGCAGTCAGCATATTGGTACGGAGCTGGCAGCATTGATACGGTGACTAGGGCATCGTTTAATGGTGGTATTGTGTTTTCCTGTATTTAGGGCATCGGCCTTTTGAAGCATTGCCTTCATCTTTCTTAAGTCTGAGTTTTAAGTTCGTTTATCTCTCTCGGCGCTGTTGAAAATACAAATGACAACGTTCTTGTTTGTTTTGCCCTTATATCCCGATGTGATTTTGCGGAGGGTTACGGCGCTGTTGAAAACACAAATGAAAACACAAATCCCTTGTGTAATTGCCACTTGAAGGAGGACAGTCACTGTAAAGACAACATGATAATGTACACTTACAGCCCGTGTACATTATCATTGTGTCTTTAGAGTGACTATCCTCATTTGTTGAAGAAGAAAAGCATTAATGTGGCTGAATAGCAATACATTCAAGTGGCAATCACACAAGGGACAGTCACTGTGAGATGTCCTCATTTGTGACTGTCCTTACAGTGAGTGTACATTATCATGTTGTCTTTAGAGTGACTGTCCTCATTTGTTGAAGAAGAAAAGCATTAATGTGGTTCAATAGCAATACATTCAAGTGGCAATTACACAA
The DNA here is from genome assembly GCA_027943335.1 of Chamaecyparis obtusa. Taxonomy (NCBI): domain Eukaryota; kingdom Viridiplantae; phylum Streptophyta; class Pinopsida; order Cupressales; family Cupressaceae; genus Chamaecyparis; species Chamaecyparis obtusa. The sequence goes on from BSBK01001584.1 coordinate 45,946, forward strand.
GGGACAATCGATCACTGTGAGATGTCCTCATGTGTGACTATCCTTGTCACAAATGACTATCCTTGTAAAGACAACATGATAATGTACACATACAATGAGTGTACATTATCATGTTGTCTTTACAGTGGCTGCCCTCATGTTGTATATTCTTCTCTGTAGATGCTACTATGTGCTAGGGAACTTCTTAGAACTGTTGGTATATTCTTACAACTTGTTACACCTGGGATATTCTTCTCTGTAGATGCTATTGTGTGCCGTGGTCCAAACAGGCCCATAAATGTGGTTGAAGAGCAATACATTCAAGTGGCAATTACACAAGGGACAGTCACTGTGAGATGTCCTCATGTGTGACTGTCCTTGTCACAAATGAGGACATCTCACAGTGACTGTCCCTTGTGTAATTGCCACTTGAAGGAAAAAAGCATTAATGTGGTTCAATAGCAATGTATTCAAGTGGAAATTACACAAGGGATAATCACTCTGAGATTTCCTCATTTGTGACTATCCTTACAGTGAGTGTACATTATCATGTTGTCTTTACAGTGACTGTCCTCATTTGTTGAAGGAAAAAAGCATTAATGTGGTTCAATAGTGATGCAGAGTAGTCAGGGATTTTAGAATATACAAATATACATCCTTAACTCTCATTCCACCAAGGAAGAAGGAATTCCAATGGTTGAAACGTGAGTTAAGGTCTTTACATCAGTCAAACCCTGAAAATGAGGGTTTGTAAACAATGCACAGAAAATTTGAAATAACTTAGATATAAAACAAAGAGAATCAATCAAACCAACTTCCAAAGCATCAGATGTCACTATTACAACTTCCAGGCAAATTTTATCATCCAACCACCATCCGTACAGCCGTACAGAGTTCGTTTTTCACCAGAAATGCACTAAAACAGGGTTATTTTTATTTTTTATGAAAGCAAAATGATTACAATACTGGTTCTCTGTCTGTCTTCGACCATTTGAAGCCTAAAATAGGCTCTCCAAACGTTGGTTCAACCATCTAGGTGGTTAGAATAGTTTATCCAACAAATGTCAACTTTGCTAAGCAACTTTTAAAGTTGCATTACAACTTTGCAAACAACTTTGCCGAGAAGGTTAAAAATGTGTTGTGAAACTTTAGGAACCTTATTAAAGTTATTTTGGACCTTCAAACTTCTTAACAACATCTAAAAGACACCTAATAAACACTTACTATGCTCATTTCATCCAAGGACTCAAAAGATGCCCAAGGTTTATAAGTCACCAAGGGGTCTTGTGTCCAACAAGTGGATGTTTATAAGGAGATAAAATCAATCCTTAATATTTATTACAAACCAAGAAAACATCTAAAACTCCTATTCTAATTTATTGTCATTCAAAAAGACTCTGATTTGTCATTCAAAAAGACTCTGATTTGTCAATCAAAAGGACCTTTCACCAGTCAATCCTTCAAAGCTCCAAGGTGAAAATCTTATGTTCCAATTGATAGGATTTGACTCCTTGGCTTCATGGCAACTTCCTTCAATCATGGTGTCTTTGGCTTGCATTAGGGATGCCCCTGCATCAAATAGCAATGCATTCAAGTGGCAATTACACAAGGGACAGTACATGCCCATTAAAGTTGGTGTTTTGTTATCCAGCATGACAATGGAGACAACATACTCTGTGTCAATTTTACTGATCAAATTTCCCTCCGCCAGGCAAAGCAACAATCTGGGTATGATAAGGTGAAATTTTGTAGTCCTTTTGGGTATGATAACAGTTCCAGTTTCCAATAAGATGGTTCATTTTTATAATCTAGCTTCAATTTCTCTTGTGAAAATCTTTTTTTCATTTTATGGGTGGTAAAATATAATTATTATGCTAGAGGTGTGTACTTATGGATGATAATGAAACAAAATGATAAGATTTAAGACTCTTGTTTTTTTTTTAAATAGCAATTTAAGTTTCCTTCTATTATAAATTACTGTTTTTCTATTTTTTAATGTATCTTTCCAAATCTTTTATATCAATTTTATTAATGAAATATAAATATATTAATAATGTTTTAGTGTTTTAGGATTAGTTTATATCAATTCTATGTATCATCATTCGTCATTCAATTGTCAGTATTATTAATTTAGACTGTGCAATTGTAGAAATACTCGAATATGGGTTGGATGGATACTCAAGCAGGGGAACCCTCCTCAAATATCTCAAGCAGTGAACTTGGAAAAATGTGTCCTGAAGGAACCCTTTCCATCAGAGAGATAAAAGTACAAACAAGTAAAAGAAGCAGGCTCTGCAAATATGTTTTTGAGAAGAAAAATGATAGATTATTCGAGTATGGTTCATGAGGTATATCTCAAAAGACATTTTTTTTCTTATTATAATAAAAGAGGAAGTTGTGAATGTCAAAGTTGAGTGAAACAAAAATTATTTTCATCAAATTTTATTAGGCTTGCTTTTGGGAATAGTTTCTTACAATATTGCTATTAAGATTTTTATTGTGTAGTTTTTAGATTAGGTTTATAAAATTATATTTCATGAGTAGTGATTCATATTAATCAATTAACGATACTTTTGGAAGGTATTTTCAATGTGTCAAATTTTGATATTTTTACAAGAATTAGATTGTGTAATTTTTTTAATTAAAGTCATTGACTCATATTTCATAAATAATAGTTCTCATGAATCCATCTCTTATAAGATTGAATAGTCTATTTAGGAAGTATTTCTGATAGTATGTCAAATTATGATATTACTATTACCATTAGATTGCATGGCTTTGAAGTCAACCTCGTTGACCCATATTCTTCTCTGTAGATGCTACTATGTGCTAGGGAACTTCTTAGAACTGTTGGTATATTCTTACAACTTGTTACACCTGGGATATTCTTCTCTGTAGATGCTACTATGTGCCGCGGTCCATACGGGCCCATAAATGTGGTTGAATAGCAATACATTCAAGTGGCAATTACACAAGGGACAGTCACTGTGAGATGTCCTCATGTGTGACTGTCCTTGTCACAAATGAGGACATCTCACAGTGACTGTCCCTTGTGTAATTTCCACTTGAATGAGGACAGTCACTGTAAAGACAACATGATAATGTACACATACAATGAGTGTACATTATCATGTTGTCTTTACAGTGGCTGCCCTCATGTTGTATATTCTTCTCTGTAGATGCTACTATGTGCTAGGGAACTTCTTAGAACTGTTGGTATATTCTTACAACTTGTTACACCTGGGATATTCTTCTCTGTAGATGCTACTGTGTGCTGGGGTCCAAACGGGCCCATAAATGTGGTTGAATAGCAATACATTCAAGTGGCAATTACACAAGGGACAGTCACTGTGAGATGTCCTCATGTGTGACTGTCCTTGTCACAAATGAGGACATCTCACAGTGACTGTCCCTTATGTAATTGCCACTTGAATGAGGACAGTCACTGTAAAGACAACATGATAATGTACACAAGTACCGTGAAGGTAGTTGCAAGTTACGGCTGTTTCATTGCATACCCGAAACAATGAAGATGTTACAGTCCACAAAACGTTTGTGCTTGAAAGATGAACAAATAAAATTAAACTTCTAAATAACCAGAGCCGCTAACAATAAATTCAACACAGATATGTCCTCATTTCTGGGTATTTTAGCTCTGTAACAGCTGAATACCAGATTACATAATAATGACAATAGAAAAATAAACCCAACGTACTTAGATATTGTAGCTGTGATTTCGCGGAGGGAATCTCTCTCGGCACTGTTGAAAATACAAATGACAATGTTTCTCTACATTATCATGTTGCCTTTACAGTGACTGTCCCTTGTGTAATTGCCACTTGAAGGAGGACAGTCACTGTAAAGACAACATGATAATGTACACTTACAGCCCGTGTACATTATCATGTTATCTTTAGAGTGACTATCCTCATTTGTTGAAGAAGAAAAGCATTAATGTGGCTGAATAGCAATACATTCAAGTGGCAATCACACAAGGGACAGTCACTGTGAGATGTCCTCATTTGTGACTGTCCTTACAGTGAGTGTACATTATCATGTTGTCTTTAGAGTGACTTTCCTCATTTGTTGAAGAAGAAAAGCATTAATGTGGTTCAATAGCAATACATTCAAGTGGCAATTACACAAGGGACAATCGATCACTGTGAGATGTCCTCATATGTGACTATCCTTGTCACAAATGAGGACATCTCACAATGACTGTCCCTTGTGTAATTCAAGTGGCAATTACACAAGGGACAGTCACTGTGAGATGTCCTCATTTGTGACTGTCCTTACAATGAGTGTACATTATCATGTTGTCTTTAGAGTGACTGTCCTCATTTGTTGAAGAAGAAAAGCATTAATGTGGTTCAATAGCAATACATTCAAGTGGAAATTACACAAGGGACAATCGATCACTGTGAGATGTCCTCATGTGTGACTATCCTTGTCACAAATGAGGACATCTCACAATGACTGTCCCTTCTGTAATTGCCACTTGAATGAGGATAGTCACTGTAAAGAAAACATGATAATGTACACATACAATGAGTGTACATTATCATGTTGTCTTTACAGTGGCTGCCCTCATGTTGTATATTCTTCTCTGTAGATGCTACTATGTGCTAGGGAACTTCTTAGAACTGTTGGTATATTCTTACAACTTGTTACACCTAGGATATTCTTCTCTGTAGATGCTACTGTGTGCTGGGGTCCAAACAGGCCCATAAATGTGGTTGAATAGCAATACATTCAAGTGGCAATTACACAAGGGACAGTCACTGTGAGATGTCCTCATGTGTGACTGTCCTTGTCACAAATGAGGACATCTCACAGTGACTGTCCCTTGTGTAATTGCCACTTGAATGAGGACAGTCACTGTAAAGACAACATGATAATGTACACAAGTACCGTGAAGGTAGTTGCAAGTTACGGCTGTTTCATTGCATACCCGAAACAATGAAGATGTTCCGGTCCACAAAACGTTTGTGCTTGAAAGATGAACAAATAAAATTAAACTTCCAAATAACCAGAGCCGCTAACAATAAATTCAACACAGATATGTCCTCATTTCTGGGTATTTTAGCTCTGTAACAGCTGAATACCAGATTACATAATAATGACAATAGAAAAATAAACCCAACGTACTTAGATATTGTAGCTGTGATTTCGCGGAGGGAATCTCTCTCGGCACTGTTGAAAATACAAATGACAACGTTTCTCTACATTATCATGTTGCCTTTACAGTGACTGTCCCTTGTGTAATTGCCACTTGAAGGAGGACAGTCACTGTAAAGACAACATGATAATGTACACTTACAGCCCATGTACATTATCATGTTGTCTTTAGAGTGACTATCCTCATTTGTTGAAGAAGAAAAGCATTAATGTGGCTGAATAGCAATACATTCAAGTGGCAATCACACAAGGGACAGTCACTGTGAGATGTCCTCATTTGTGACTGTCCTTACAGTGAGTGTACATTATCATGTTGTCTTTAGAGTGACTGTCCTCATTTGTTGAAGAAGAAAAGCATTAATGTGGTTCAATAGCAATACATTCAAGTGGCAATTACACAAGGGACAATCGATCACTGTGAGATGTCCTCATGTGTGACTATCCTTGTCACAAATGAGGACATCTCACAATGACTGTCCCTTGTGTAATTCAAGTGGCAATTACACAAGGGACAGTCACTGTGAGATGTCCTCATTTGTGACTGTCCTTACAATGAGTGTACATTATCATGTTGTCTTTAGAGTGACTGTCCTCATTTGTTGAAGAAGAAAAGCATTAATGTGGTTCAATAGCAATACATTCAAGTGACAATTACACAAGGGACAATCGATCACTGTGAGATGTCCTCATGTGTGACTATCCTTGTCACAAATGAGGACATCTCACAATGACTGTCCCTTCTGTAATTGCCACTTGAATGAGGACAGTCACTGTAAAGACAACATGATAATGTACACATACAATGAGTGTACATTATCATGTTGTCTTTACAGTGGCTGCCCTCATGTTGTATATTCTTCTCTGTAGATGCTACTATGTGCTAGGGAACTTCTTAGAACTGTTGGTATATTCTTACAACTTGTTACACCTGGGATATTCTTCTCTGTAGATGCTACTATGTGCTGGGGTCCAAACGGGCCCATAAATGTGGTTGAATAGCAATACATTCAAGTGGCAATTACACAAGGGACAGTCACTGTGAGATGTCCTCATGTGTGACTGTCCTTGTCACAAATGAGGAAATCTCACAGTGACTGTCCCTTGTGTAATTGCCACTTGAATGAGGACAGTCACTGTAAAGACAACATGATAATGTACACAAGTACCGTGAAGGTAGTTGCAAGTTACGGCTATTTCATTGCATACCTGAAACAATGAAGATGTTACGGTCCATAAAACATTTGTGCTTGAAAGATGAACAAATAAAATTAAACTTCTAAATAACCAGAGCCGCTAACAATAAATTCAACACAGATATGTCCTCATTTCTGGGTATTTTAGCTCTGTAACAGCTAAATACCAGATTACATAATAATGGCAAAAGAAAAATAAACCCAACGTACTCAGAAATTGTAGCTGTGATTTCACGGAGGGAATCTCTCTCGGCACTGTTGAAAATACAAATGACAACGTTTCTCTACATTATCATGTTGCCTTTACAGTGACTGTCCCTTGTGTAATTGCCACTTGAAGGAGGACAGTCACTGTAAAGACAACATGATAATGTACACTTACAGCCCGTGTACATTATCATGTTGTCTTTAGAGTGACTATCCTCATTTGTTGAAGAAGAAAAGCATTAATGTGGCTGAATAGCAATACATTCAAGTGGCAATTACACAAGGGACAGTCACTGTGAGATGTCCTCATTTGTGACTATCCTTACAGTGAGTGTACATTATCATGTTGTCTTTAAAGTGACTGTCCTCATTTGTTGAAGGAAAAAAGCATTAATGTGGTTCATTAGCAATGTATTCCCAGCATCTGTACCTGCATCTCTCTTATATACTACAAGTTACTTGCCATCAAAAATTTCAGTTCCCTCACGTGACATTGATGGTGAAGTGTTCTTTTCAAAACCATCATCTGTGGTTACCAATGCTCCTGTTTTAGGCAATAAGTTTGTTGCATTCCATGAGCCATTGGTCAAGTTTCTTCTACGAGCTTCTGATGCCTCAAAATCTAAGCAGCGCCTACGCATGCCTCGTTGTGGTTGATTATCATTCTGTACATGAATTATAATGAGTAATCAGTTTTGGGCCTTGGAATCTTGTATGTAACATGCACAGGCATTTCATGGCTAAATGAATCTATTTAAAAGCATCAACTTTTCTTACATGATGCTGGATACATAAGTAGAACAAGCGTATATCAAATTGGAAGCAATCAGAACTCCACAATGACATATTATTTAGAGTACTCTTCAGTTTAAGTAATAATGCATATATTGACACTGTAAAGACAACATGATAATGTACACTCACTGTAAAGACAACATGATAATGTACACTCACTGTAAGGACAGTCACAAATGAGGACATCTCACAGTGACTGTCCCTAGTGTAATTGCCACTTGAATGTATTGCTATTTAGCCACATTAATGCTTTTCTTCTTCAACAAATGAGGATAGTCACTGTAAAGACAACATGATAATGTACACTCACAGTGAGTGTACATTATCATGTTGTCTTTACAGTGACTATCCTCATTTGTTGAAGAAGAAAAGCATTAATGTGGCTGAATAGCAATACATTCAAGTGGCAATTACACTAGGGACAGTCACTGTGAGATGTCCTCATTTGTGAGTGTACATTATCATGTTGTCTTTACAGTGGCTATCCTCATTTGTTGAAAGAAAAAATCATTAATGTGGTTCATTAGCAATGTATTAAATTAATTTATTTTTTTTAATCCACCCACGGGCATCACAATTGCGACGGCAACCCGTCGCAATGCAATTGCTTGGGAGGTCCGTCGCGATTGCGACGGCCCTCCGAAGCCATGCGATGGGGGGGCGACGGCCATGCCGCTTCTTAAATCTTAGTCATATTGCGACGGGATATGTGTCGCAATTGCGACGGCTACCCATAGACGTCGCAATTTGCGACTAAAAAATAGCGACGTCTATGGGTGTTGCTATTGGGACACATAGCTGTCGCAATTGCGACACATAGCCGTCGCAAAATGACCCCAAATGTATTAGTGTTGGGATCATTCCCACATTACTTAAGGGTGGAACTGATGTAGGGAAGCTTGAAGCAAAGGGTGGCTGGGAAAGATAACTTGTGAAATGGGATGAACTTTGCTGCTGAGATGGAGGAACTTGCTGAAAAGCACTAGGTGTTGTGAATGGATAGCTTCGAAGGATGAAACTGGCGAAGGCTGTGATGGTTGTTTTTGTGTTGCTTGGGAGAAAATGGCTTGTTGATTTGCAAACACAGATGAAGGGGAGTGGGTTGGTATGCCAAAGGCTTTCATGTCTTCTTGAGTTAGACCCCAATGAGAACCAGTGTGAGGTGGGAATTGTGTTGCAAAGGATGCTGGGAAGGTAGATGTGATGGGAGTTTGGGACATGAATGGTGGATTTTAAAAACCCATGGAAGGAATTCCTATGGTGAAGGCATTTTGTTGGGCTTGTGCCTAGGTAGATGCTTGCTAGTGGGGAAAGGAAGAGAACATTTGCACTCCCCATGAAAAGGGTGATGTTGATGTGGAAGCTTGCTGAGTATGAAAGGGAAGTGATTGCGCTACCCTCAGAATAGATGATGTTGATGTAGAGGCTTGTTGGGAGGAAGAGGGAAATGATTGTGTTGACCCTGGAAAAGATGGTATGGATGCTGAAGCTTGTGGAGTGAAAGGAAAGGACATTTGTGTCCCTCCTAGCATGAAAGGTGTGGATGTACAAGCTTGTGAAGTGAAGGGGAAGGATGATTGCATCCCCCTTGGAAAGAATGGTGTTGATTGGCCTATGGAAGATGGTGGAACTACTTTTGTAGAGGGATGTGTAAGAGGTGGGAGTTGATTCTATGACAAGCGTTGGATTTGTGCAAGAGCTTGGACAACCATGGTGGATGATGATGTACATATGATAGGAAATGGAGTCGATAGTGTTATAGCTTGTGTTACGAGACTGGCGAAGCTTCCTTACAAAAGAAGGGGAATGGTGGAGGTTTCTTGAGATGTTTGCAAGGTTGGATCGTGGAATGGTTGGATGAATGGAGAGTATGCTTGTGCTGGGATTTGGATAGTATTTATGGGAATATAAGGATGGAGATATGGTGGAATGGGAGTATGCCTTTGTGCAAATTTAATGAACATGCTCTGTTGATTTTGGGACATGAGTGTATTGACTACTGGTGGATTCCCTGGATGATTCACAAATGTTTCTATTGCTAGAGGAGCCAAGGGGATATTGGGATCATCCCATGCATTGCCAATTTTTTGTATTTGGGGATCATAGGCTACCATCGCACTGGTAGAAATGTTAGGATCAGACAAGCTGATGATTGGATAAGGATCCATGTTCCTTCATTTTCTAGATCTAGATCTTGTCTCAACAAGCATGGAGATGCAAATGCTAGATGGATGCAAGATGTTTCCTAAAGACTCTAAAGAATGATGGATGCAAGCTTAAGGAACTTCTAAGGATGATGAACTTCTAGAATGCAATGCAAGGATTGGTGAGATGCTTGGATTTGGGTCAAAGATGGTGGAAGATTGGTAGAAGATGGTGATAGATTGGTGAAATGCTTGGCAATGATGGAGGCTTGGTGGGATGCTCTGATTTGGGTTAAGATTAGGTGGAAGATTGGTGGGATGCTAGTGGAAGATTACTAAGTGTTAACAATGAGCTATTGTTTTTCCCAATGGAGGATCAGTGATAGGATTTGGCCAACCTAGGATAGACTAATGATCTTTGGTCAATTGGATTATTATCAATACAAGCCAATCTCTTGCTCGAGATGATGAGGCTATGCAAGGACAAGTTGGATTTCCTTTAGACAATGCTCTATCAAAAAGGGGATGATTTCTAATTTAGGATAGGGGATGGAAACAACTCAAAGGTTTCAAACACTAAGTGCTTGTGGATTTGGGTCTCTAGATTTGGTGCAAAAAGATGGTGGGTTCTAATTAATTTGGATAATGGATGCTGGATTTAGATCAAGGATTTTGGGATTCTGATTGGTGGATTGCTAATGAAATGAGGGTGAAGGATGATGAACCACTGCTATTTCTAAAAGGATGATGCAGATGTGATTGGGATGGATGATCTATGATGCTGCTAGGAAGATGATGATGAATGCAACTAAGAAGGACTCTAGGATGCAACTAAGATTTGGTGATGATGCAAGGATGAAACTAGGGTGAAACTAGGATGAAGGACTATCAAGATAGGATTTGAGATCTGAAGGTAGAATGGAACATGTGATGGATCTAGCTAATCTTCTCTTTCAAGATTGATGTAGCAATGGTTCACTTGGAATCAGTAGGCAAATTGTTTGACTCTTGCATTATAGCCAATATTATCAAGTCTTTCTTGATATTTTTCTTCTGCCTGGGTTGCTTGGACAAAGGATTGATGGCTTTTGAGGTTTTCCTTTGCAACTTTCTTCTCTTGATAGGCTTGAGATTTTGGCAATTTAGCTTTAAGATGTTTGATCAAATTGGGCATAACTCAAGGAAATTTTGATAAAAAATCTTTGGGTATCTGATTTCAAGGGTTTCTCTACAAATTGTTCTGAGTATCTCAAACCAGGTGTAGATCAGTTGATTGTTTTCCAATGGCAAAGGACAAGTTTTAATAAAGATTTTTGAAAAAGCAATCTCCACAAGGGACAAAGCAACCTTACAAGATACAAGCAGGATAACTGACTCTAATAAAGCTTTGAAAAGTATATGTTCCAACAAGTGTTTTCACGGAGTTTTTGACTGTCAAGCACTTCAAGCAGATCTACCTAAGGAAGGTGAGTATCAAAATTTCTTGCCCACAGCTTGGTACCCACTAGAAGGGGATACAAATGGTGAGTAATCTTGAGGTGACCCGGTAAACCTGTTGGAATCGGTCCTTGCACAAGTATTTTGATACTTTCGGATGTAGATAGGGTAGCCTCTATTTTATCAGGTTTGTAATGGTTTCCTAGAGTCCCCCCAACCAATTTGTCTGCATGTGACTCACTTAAGAGCCTAGTTGACCATGCCAAAATAGTAGGGATGATTCACCTACCCTGGGCTACCATGCAACACACCTCACTTGAGCTTGAGGAGATATAACTGAGAGTTTACTCAGTGCTTATTTATATACTGATTGGGGAAGATACCAGTTGAGGTCATTCTCCAGAGAGGAAGTGCTTTTCTCCCTGGATAGGCCTCGCTAAAAGTAAAACAAGTGAACTTGTCCAAGTTCAAATGTTCTACGTTGCTTACTTTAACAAGGATTTACAGAAAATGAAAGCTCCTAGATGCACATCAAGAAAGTTGTTCTTTTTCCCAAATTGAATTAGTGATGTTTAAATTTGAACAACTAAAAACACAAGTATTTAAGCTTTGATTTGTTCTTTCTCCAAAAGACTTTCGAGCATTTGCAGTTGCTTTGATTTGGGCATTCAAGATTGAATTATCGTGTTGATTTAGAACTTTGAAGTGCTTTGTTTTGACCTTAAAGCATTCAAGATTGAATTTGTGCTTTGCTTGAATTTTGAAAAAAATGAGGGAATAGAGATGCCTTTCTTTCCCTTAAGTCATTCGAGAGTGTGTTTGATTTTTGAAATAAAAATGACTCTTTTAGGACTTAGATTTTTTTGCATTCAAGATTGAAACTAATGGTGCTTTTTAAGCTCTATCAAAATAAGATTATCCTGCATTCCCGCAAAGACATGCGATCCTACAGAGTTTTCCCATGTTCCCATGGAAAGTTCTCACGTTCCTGCAAAATTGTCAAAAAAATTTAAAAAAAATAGAGACAAATGGCTGAGTCGAAAACATTACCTACGTCACGATCCCGCAGAAAAATACCATTCTAGAAAAGGTGAATAGTGATCCTACATCGTGAGAATGAGGGCACATATTTCAAAGTTTATTAAATGTCTTAAAGCTTACAGATGTCAACATGCATTCCTGCTTGGTCAAACAATCATTCCCGCATTGTGGGAATGTAGTCCCGCAAGCAAGGTACAGTGGTCTAACTAGTAGATTTAGTATAGAAAGTGGGAAAGACAAAAAATAGAAATTTTTTTGCCTAAGTGTGTTCCCACAAACCATACCTACATTCCTACCAACCGTACTCATGTTCCCACAAAATGTTCCCGCGTTCCTGCAGACTATGGAATTCTTTGTTGATGGCCAAAAATTTGAGAGAGGTTTTTTGATGGTTTTTCTTTGTTTTGAGAGGATTTTGTATGATGAGTGTCCCACCGGGCATGCCAAAATGTGAGTGATGCGAACCTAATCTATTTTGAAAGGCGTAGACATGTCAAACATTAGCCTAAACAGTATATACCTAACAAAAGAGAATAGTTATTCACAAAGTCATTCAGATTGAGATAAAATAGATGTGCCCATGCACTATTTGATTTTCTCATATAAAGGAATGTGGGTATGCTCTCAAAGCCCCTAGAGCATGTTCCTAATGCAGATTTGAAGGGTTTGAGATTCATGAAAATCCCATAAGTGGCACAATATTGGGTAGAACACCCAAAATTGCCCCTAAGGCTTCAAGAACTTAGTTTGATGCAAACTAATATGATTAACTTGATTTTAAAACCCAAAAGAGATGTGAGAATGATGCATAAACAGGAATGAAGCTAGATTAATCCATTAGATCTATGCTAAGAGGTGAGTTAAGAAAGCTTAAAGATGAAATAAACTAACAATTAGTGATTTAGCTAAATGATTTAGAGCTATTCTAACATTATAACATTGCTTAAAAAAAGTTTCTTATTTGCTCTTAGAAATGAGGCTATTTATAGATTTTTGGGAAGGGCTTGGGTTAGGAGGATAGGTTAGGGTTTGGGGTAAGGTTAGGGTTTGAGTCGAGGGGATAAGGATGAAGACTTTCTAGAAGAGTCTAGGACTTTCTTAGGATAAATATGGATTTTAGGAAATAGATAAAGATTTATTTATTTCCAAGGGTTAGGTTTGAGGATATTTATTAAAATAAATTTAATAAACAGAAGGATTAAATATTTAATCTTAATTAAATATTTTGAGTTGGGATTAGGGTTAGGAAATGAGGGAATCAGCCTTTAATCAAAATTAAAGAGGGATTAGAAGATTCTATAAGAGGTTTAGGATCTTTAGGATATTTCTAAGGTTTTGGGAAAAAATAAATAAATTATTTATTTTTTGGTTTTTTGGGTTAATTTATTAATTAAATAATTAATAAATAGGGAAATGGTGTTTAAATAAGATTTAAACATTTTTGGGAGGGATTTCTTAATTAAATATTTTTAATTAAGATAAAGGGATTTAATGACATAAAAATAAATTAATTAATTAAATAATTAATTAATTAACAAATGATGATGTCATCAGGGGTTTTTCATAAAATAAAAATACTTTATTTTCTAAAGTATTTTTAGGTGTCTACAACAACATTGCTTATGGATTCTCTCTAGAATGCTTGTGCAACTCCTTTATCAATCAACAATGTTCTAGCGTAGTCAACTATGAATCTATTCCTTCTCTCAGCTATACCATTTTGTTGTGGAGTCCTCAATGCATATAATTATCTTTTGATGCCATTTTCATTGAAAGAGACAATAAATTCATCAGAGATAAGTTCACCTCCTCTATATGACCTTAAACATTTTAATTATTTTCCTATTTCCTTTTCAACTATTTCTTTATACCACTTTAACATTTGGAATGCATCAAGTTTTTCTTTTAAAAACATAACAGACATCATCCTTGAATAATCATCAACAAACAAAATAAAATACCTATCTCCATAATAGCTTTGAACTATTATAGGACCACAAAGGTGAGTGTGAACTAATTCCAAAATACCATTGGTATAGTAAGATTTACTTGAGAAGCTTGACGTAGTCATCTTACCAATCTGACATTCTTTGCATATTACTTTATCAGGTTTACTTAGTCTCGATAGACCTCTAACTCTATTCTTTTTTCTCACTTTAATCATGTTATCAAAATTCACATGACACAATCTCTTATGCCAAAGCCATACATCTTCAACTTTAGTAAATAAGAAACTCTTTGCAAAAGTATCAAGGTAAAATAAATTACCTTTTGATTGTTCACTAGTTCCAGTCAGATCTCCATCAATACTATAAATCTTCACCTTTCTATTCTAAAATTCTAGTTGGTGGCTAGTATTGTTCAGTTGTGCAACACTCAACATATTATAGTTCAATCCTTTAACCCAATATGCATCATTAAATTTCATCCTCTCATTCAATACAATGGATCCTTTACCTTTCACAGGGCATGGAGCATCATTTCCAAATCTAACAAATCCTCCATCATACTCTTCTAGGTTATCAAGCTTATCAATATCACCACTCATGTGATGTGAACATTCACTATCAATAATCCTTGGGTTAGGTTTACTTACATGAGAAAAAAAAATGCTTTTTAATCTTCATACTTTTCTTCATTAGTTTCTTCCTTTACTTGAACATAGACAACATCATATCCTTCTTCAGTATCATCAAATTCTTCATTGGTTACACCTTCCTCGGCTAGGTAGAAAGACTTCTTACCTTTGTCCTTGTAATCTCTAAATCTTCAGTTTTAGTTGTATCTTTTTTCATTATTATCATTCATATCATTGTCAGGACATCTAGATATAATGTGACCAATCTTATTATAGTTAAAATATTTCAGAGGTAATTTGCATTTGTACTTTCCTTTACCTCTCGGTAATCTTTTAGCTAGCAATGCCTCTAACTCTTCTTGTTTTTTCTCTTCATTCATAATACTATCATATTCATTTCCATATGAACTACTATGAATATCTTTGTCTTTTCTTGATGTACCAATGCTTAGAGATTACTTGAATGTAGTTTCAATGGTCGGTAGACTATTATCATAATTACTTAGATCAAATGCAGTTAAATTACCAATTAGGGCTTTAAGAGTAAAAATATTTTTTAGTATAGATCTCAATTCCTAAATAGAAGACACTCTAATAGAATAATTAGAAGAAAGAGTTCTCATAATTTTACTTACAACTTCTTCATCAGTTAATGATCCACCAGCACCTCTGATGACACTCACAACTTCCTTGATTCTACTGCTATATTGTGTGATGGTCTCTTCATTCTTCATCCTCATTTCATCATACTTTCCTCTGAAACTATCAACCTTACCCTTTTGTACATGTTGATCTCCTCCATATATAAGTCTAAGCCTATCCCACATCTCTCTTGAATTAACATAGTTCTTAACATCATTGAATTCAACATCGGAGATGGAAGAAGCAATCTCTATCATAACCAAGTTGTGTTCCTTCTTTTCTCTCATTTGATCAACTATCATAGGTCTAGGAGAAAGTCCAGTGTAGTCATTAGTTAGAAGATCCAATGTAGATTCTCCAATTTTAGATAGACGCAATCTCATCCTTCTTTTCCATAATGAGTAACTTTTCTTATTCAACTTAGGTGCTTATCTCCCATACATCTTTAGATCTTTTACTCAAGTCTATTAAACTTATCTCTTTAGAGTACTTAGCTTGGGTACCAATTGTTGGATAATAGGGATGGGGGGGAGGGGGTGAATCAGTAATCCCTGATTCCAAATACCTAAAAAACTTTTCTCTGATTAACTCAATAGCATCTTGGTAACACACACTTTACTATTTATTAACTATAGTAAATAAACTATAAAAATGATTAAATCATTCATACAAATCATGCATCACATGTAACACCAGTATTTAACATAGAAACCCATCTTTGGGAAAAACCACTATGGAAATTATCACTCACTAAGAAAATACTCTTCTGAAGTATGCCTGATCAATGCACATTGTTAGGTGTGTCCCAATCAAAGGATTTACCTCATATTTGTTAGGATCTTCACCCTGTTAGGAGTGCCCTGGTTAGAGAGATTCAAACACTCTTTAGAATTTTACCTTTTTGAAGGATTTTACAATAAGAATGTTAAGTCTACTATGTTAAGAGATTTCTCTATTACCAATGCTAGTCAGAAACAATAAATAAATTGACCTATAAATTTGAAACTATCTTTTCTTAATCAGATCCTTTGTGCACTCTTCAATCTTCACTTCAATTCTTCATTATCCACTGGCATCAACACTACATTAGATCCTATTTTCCCACTTAGAATCTCTTTGTTCCTTGTTCACTACATCAGTCGGTGACACTTCAACTATTGAATTTTCCATCCATTTGTTCATACAAATCCATCCTTTATATAGACAATTTATTCCTCTTAATCTCCTCTATTACATTTTTATTTGATCAATCTTAACCATTCAATTCATTATACCTTAAATTTGGATCTCGGTAACACATTTTATTTTCACCCAGGAACTTGAACTTTCTTAAAACTTGTTCCTTCTACTTTAACCATTTAGATCTAAGTCATAGATCTTCACCTTGAATTTTCTTCTTCATAGATCTTTGTAACTAGTTTTCCTTGTCATCATGATCATCCAACTCATCATATATAATCATTAAATGTTGATTAAATCCTTATTTAATACTTTTCCTTGCTTGGTATCCTCCATTTGTATTTTGGTTAACTTCTCTCAATGTCTAAACCTTTCTTTTCTATTCAGTGACTTTGGTTCCTTTTCCTTTACTGAATTTCTTCCTTTTTACCTTTACCGAGTGACATATCCCTCTTAGTAGTAAAAAAAAAAATTTCTTACCGACTTGACAAATACTCATCACCATGCTTTACTGACTTAACATAAACATATGTTAGGTAGAAAATAATTATACCAACATAATCTTATCATTGTCTAATCTATATCAGTTGCCCATTTAGGTTCTTCAACTTCACAACATCTCATTTCTTCTCCTTGTTAACTCATTCAACTTATATCATTAACAAATGATATGGCAACATAATATAAACTATAAATTAAATGCTTGACATTAATGACAAGAAAATAACTGATCTAACCTTTCTACTATCATGCATTTCTCCTAATCTTAGTCGGTCTTCATCATCATCACCATCAAATAATCAATCTTCAACATTACTATCAGTTATGGTAACACAACAAACCAATGTGACCTATCATAACCTTATATGTTAGGGTCAAGAGAGGCCTCAAATTTTAAGTAATAAGATATCACCCTCATGACATAATCAAATTAGATAAAGGCTCCTATCAAGAAAAAATTAAATATACTAGCATATATTACCAAACTGCTAATCATTTAATCAAATCTATCTATCAATAATTTAATTTATCCTAATGTGTTTCTATTAATGACATTAGATATCTAGTCAACTAGCACCCTGCAATGATATTTAATACATCAAACAATCAATCATAAAAATATGTTATCATTTAATATATCCAAATAGATCAACATTTATCAAATCAATTAGTTTTAACTTCTCTTAGAGCTTGTTTTTATGTATGAACAAGAGCTAAACAGTACAAAAAAATATGCTGATATAAATGCATAGGACCAAAATTGGATCAAAAAAAGTGTACGAAATTTATATGAAAGCACCAAACTAATGAATGCATTAGAATCATAAATTCTCTACCAAATGTAATAAATATGCACTATCAAAACAAAAGATCAAAAATTAAGCATATATGTGTAGATGTCCTAAACTGTGCATTCATTCAATCTAAAATTCAACCTATAAATTAAATGCTATAAATACACCAAAAAATAAAGTCAACATGTACATATTAGTTTCATGTAGTAATCTAGTCTCTAGAATTGATGAAATCCCTCAAACCTATGCTTGTGCAATGGAATCACCATTTTTTCTTGAATACTAGCCCTCCTTCACTCTTCTTCTCCACTCCCCATTCTTTCAAATCCAAGTGATGCAGGAGCATCTTGGGTCTTTGAGAAATCTTGCATCAACCAAAAACATTTCCTAATTACTGTATCTATTTTCTGTTGTTTGCATTATAATATTTGCATTTGTTGGTTTCATTGTGTGCAAAGATTACATGATGTTGAGGACCTATTTTGGAACCTTCTCCTATGAGCACATAAAGATTGGATGGACTGTTTCAAAGTTACAATTGTTTTCCTCGTCATCGAAGCCGTATTTTCCTGCAGTTTTGGTGCTGATTGTGCATCATGGCGATGTTGATCCTTAATAAATCAGACTTTTCTATCTTAAGGAAATTAAGAGGACCTAAATTAATATTATTTCCCAAGAGATAAAGTCCTAATTCATTATGAGTAAAAATTTATGACCATTTTTCTTGAGGACCTATTTTCTGCCAGTTTACACATGAAACATGGAGTGTTTCTTCTTGTGTGGTTCCATGTGATGAAATGGGGACTTGTGTAGTTAAGGGTATTTTATCAGGTCATGTGTGGACCTAAATGTAAAGGCACATCATTTGGTGATCATTCTAGCATTATTTTTGGTTTAAATCTTCCAGACTGGACCTATATTGTAATTAAATGTCTGACTAGCCGACTTGTGGCTTAGCTGGCTATATAAAGAGTCTTGGTTGATGTAGAAGGTAAGAAAGAAGTTAGTAAGAACATAATTATCAAGATACATCATTGGATACAAAGATAGGATGCAAGCTAAGATTAAGATTTCATAATTTTCATTGTATAAGGCTGAAACCCGGAAGGCCTCACAGTCGGGCATGTTGAAAGAAATAATATAAATTCTTTGTTGTTGCTACTAATTGATTGTCTCATATCCATTGTGTTTTCACTTCTTTCATGTGAATTAAATATTCCTTCCATTGTGTAACTATGAGAAGGGTCTGTTGTTGATCCAAGTGGACTCAATTTTTCTTGTATCTACCTTGCCTGTGCATCAAGTGGTATCAAAGAGTTCTTTCTTATGGATTGGATTATGGAGAACCTTATTGGATTGGTTGTTGGGTGGAAAATCTGAGATTTGAGCTATAACTTGCATAAGGTTACAATCCTATTGGAACCTGATTTTTAAGATGGTTCATGGTAGAGGAAATGATAATGCTATCATGGATATGTTGAGGCAGATTGCAACTAGGCTTGAAGCTGTAGAGATAGCCCAGAGAAGAGGTGCACATCTTGAAGATGTTAGTGAAGAAGAAGAAGTACCAGCACCTAATCCTGAACCTAAATTTGAACAAGATGAGGAAAGACTTTCGAGAGTTTTGTCTAAGGCTAACTCCAGACCCGCAATTGAAGTTTCTTTCTATGATGGAAGACTTGAGACCGATACACTTTTGGATTGGATCTCTGAGATGGATAATACTTTGAGTATGAAGGCACTCCTGATAATAAGAAGGTTAAGATAGCAGTCACAAAGTTGAAAGGTCATGCATCTCTTTGGTGGGATCATTTACAAACTGAGAGACAGAAGAGGGGAAAAGAAAAGATTAAGACATGGATGAAGATGCTTGGAAAGATGAAGAAGAAGTCTCTTCTAGCTGAATACCAAGTTAGTCTAATGAGAAAAATGCAAAATCTAAGACAAAAGGACATGAGTGTGAAAGAATATACTGAGGAATTTTACAAATTGGATATTAGATCTAGACATGTGGATTATGAAGTTGAGAAGGTGGCTAGATATCAGAATGGCCTAAGGACATTTATTCAAGATGAGATTAGTTATGTGAAGATAGAAAGTGTGGAAGAAGCATATCAATTTTCTTTGAAGGTAGAAGAAAGATTGACAAAAAGACATGAAAAAAGACAGAGGAAGAGGTGGCAAATTTCAGAGAAGTAGAGGTGGATCTTATGGAGAAAGTAGCAGATCTGACAATGCAATACAAGATAAGGCATGGAAAGATGAACCTGCTAAAAGAGGTAACTACTCTAGAGGTAGCTATACTGGTTACTCTAGGAATAACAATAATGGTAAAAGAGAAGAGAAATCTTGGTTTAAAGGTACTTGTTACAAATGTGGTGAAGGACATAGAGCTTTTGAATGTACTAACTCTGGAAAGAAGACTAGAGGTAATGGCAGAAATAATTTGGCTTGTGAAGAAGTTGAAGAAATGTCTAACGAACTTGAACATGGTGAGAACTTGATGTTAAGAAGGATCTTGTGAAATGAAGAAGCTGATGAGGAACCTATTCTGAGGAAAAGTTTGTTCAGAACCAGATGTAAGATCACTGATAAATGTTGCAAGGTAATCATTGATAGTGGAAGTTCTGATAATTTGGCATCTGAGGAGCTGGTTAACAAATTGCAGTTGCAAAGACTGAAGCTTCCTAAGCCTTACCATATTGCTTGGATCCAAAAGGAGCATAAACTACTTATAAGTGAATAATGCCTTGTTAAATTCAAAATTGGGAATTATCACGATGAAGTCTTGTGTGATATTATGCCTATGGATTTTTGTCATATTCTTTTGGGTAGACCTTAGTAGTATGATAGGAAAGCTTTGCATGATGGTAGATTAAATCAGTATACTATATGGATGGATGGAAAGAAACAAGTATTGTTGCCTTTGATAGAGATGTCTGATGAAAGTCACTATACCATAGTTAGAGTATGTTTGGTTGATGGTAAAAAGTTTGCAAAAGAAATGAAAGAACAAAATGTTTTCTTTGCTTTAATTCTAAGAAAGACTAAGAAACAAGATGAGTTAGAACATGCACTTGAGATTAAGCCTTTGTTGAATGAATTTCATGACATCATTTCTGATAATGTGCCTGATGGTTTACCACCTATGAGAAGTATAAGTCACTGTATGGATTTGATACCTAGAGCTAGTTTGCCTAAAAAATCACCACATAGGTTGACACCTAATGAAAAGACTGAATTGAATAGACAAGTGCAAGAATTTCTTGAGAGAGGTTTGATTAGGGAAATTCTAAGTCCTTGTGCATTACTTGCTATGTTAGCACCTAAAAAGAATGGAGAATGGAGAATGTGCATTGATTCTAGAGCTATAAACAAGATAATAGTAAAGTACAAATTTCCTTTGCCTAAGATGGATGACATAATGGGTAGTCTGAGTGGAAAAAAGTATTTCACAAAGATTGATTTGAAAAGTGGATATCATCATATTAGGATCAGAGAAGGGGATGAATGGAAAACTACTTTTAAGACTAATGAAGATTTGTATGAATGGTTGGTTATGCATTTTGGTTTGACTAATGCACCTAGTACTTTCATGAGGCTAATGAATGAAGTTTTGAAAATATTCTTGGGTAAGTTTTTAATTGTATATCTTGATGACATTTTGATATTTAGTAAGAGGAAGGAAGAACATCTTGAACATATCAGACAAGTATTGCAGAGATTGAAGGAAGAAAAGTTACTGATTAATTTGAAAAAATGTTCATTTATGAAAGAAGAGATTGTGTACCTTGGTTTTGTAATTTTAGCTAATGGATTGAAGATGGATCCTAAGAAAGTGAGAGCTATACTTGATTGGCCTACACCAAAGAATGTTGGAGAGGTAAGATCATTTCATGGATTGGCTAGTTTTTATAGGAAGTTCATCAGAAATTTCAGTTCTATTTGTAATGCTATGAATGAAACCATGAGAGGAGATAAAAGGGATTTCAAATGGACACATGGAGCACAAAAGAGTTTTGAAACATTGAAACAAAGAATTGAAAAGTTGCCTACACTTGCTTTGCCTA
This sequence comes from Chamaecyparis obtusa, assembly GCA_027943335.1. Classification (NCBI taxonomy): domain Eukaryota; kingdom Viridiplantae; phylum Streptophyta; class Pinopsida; order Cupressales; family Cupressaceae; genus Chamaecyparis; species Chamaecyparis obtusa. Next base: position 67,684 of record BSBK01001584.1, read on the forward strand.
ATTTTAGTAAATTTTTTCAAGTTGAATGTGATGCTAGTGGAAGTGCAATTGGATCTATTTTGAGTCAAGAAGGAAGACCTATAGCTTTCTTTAGTGAGAATTTGAATGATGCTAAGAGAAAATATTTAGTTTATGACCAAGAATTCTATGCTATTGTTCAAGCTTTGAAGAAGTGGAGACATTATTTGATGCCTAAAGATTTTGTGTTGTATACTGACCATAAAGATTTGCAGTATTTGGGAAGTCAAAATAAGTTGAATCAAAGACATATGAAGCGGGTTGAGTTCTTGCAAAAATTTTCCTTTTCATTGAAGCATAAAAGTGCATAGTTGAATAAGGTTGTTGATGCCTTGAGTTGAAGAAGAAGTTTGCTGATAGAGATGAGAGTTGAGGTACTTGGTTTTGATGATTTGAAGTGTTTGTATGAGATTGGAATTGATTTTGCAGAACCTTAGAAAGCTTGTAAGGAACACACGGTGAGTGATAAGTGGACTAATTATTTCATTCAAGAAGACATGTTGTTTAAAGGAGTTCAGTTGTGCATACCTAGAGGATCTATATGAGAGAACATAATGAAGGAGAAACATAGTGGTGGACTTGTTGGACATTTTGAGATTGATAAGACTATGAATCTGATTTTAGAAAGATACTTTTGGCCATAGATTTATAGAGATGTACAGAGGATGGTTAGAGGTTGCAAAATTTGCCAAACAACAAAAGGAACTAGTCAGAATTTGGGATTGTATACACTTTTCCTGTACCTGATAGACCTTGGGAAGATGTGAGTATGGACTTTGTTCTTGGGTTGCCTAGAACTCAGAGAGGTAATGATTCTATTTTGGTAGTGGTTGATAGATTTTCTAAGATGTCTCATTTCATACCTTGTAAGAAGACATCTGATGCATTGCATGTAGCTAAATTATTTTTCAAGGAAGTGGTAAGATTGCATGGTTTGCCTAAATCTATTGTCTCAAATAGAGATAATAAGTTTACTGGTTACTTTTGGAGGACACTTTGGAAGAAGATGAATATAGAATTGAAGTTTAGTTCTACATTTCACCCTCAGACAGATGGACGGACTGAAGTTGTGAACAAAATTTTGGGAAACTTGTTGAGATGTTTAGTTGGAGATAAGCTTGCTAATTGGGATTTAGTTTTAGCACAAGCAGAGTTTTCTTATAATAATTTTGTGAATAGAAGCACTAAGAGGACACCATTTGAGATTGTTACTAGATTTCATCCTAAGAGAACCATAGAGTTGAGAGATTTACCTACTGAGATAAGAAGTGTTGAAGCTAAGGATTTTGCAGTCTTCATGAGAACTTTACATGATGAAGTCAAAAGGAATTTGGAGGACACTAATCTGAAATATAAACAAAGAGTGGATAAGAGAAGAAGACATAAATCTTTTGAAGTTGGAGATGAGGTTATGATTCATTTGAAGAAAAATAGATTACCATTTGGTACCTAATTTAAGTTGAAAATGAAGAATTTTGGACCTTGTAAGATCCTGAATAAGTTTGACAGTGGAAATGCTTATGAAGTGGAATTACCAGAGGATGTGGATATATCACCTATATTCAAAATTTATGATATCTTTGAGTACTTTGAATCAAATTATGAGATAGAAGATGATCTCAATTATCCTAAGAAGAGTAAAGACAACATTGAGAAGATCTTGAATAAAAGAGTGAGCAAGAGTACAAGAGGAAAAGACTACATGGAATATCTAGTTCAGTGGAAAGATAAGCCAGTTCAAGACAGTTCATGGATTACACAAGCTGAGTTGGATCTTTATAATTTAGGTTAGAATATGAGTAGTACCTGATGTTGAAATCAGTTTTTTATTTACCCCAGGTGTCTAATGCAAGAGTATCTTGGGCCTTTAAGCAATCTTGCATCAACCAAAAACATTTCCTGATTTATGTATCTATTTTCTATTGTTTGCATTATAATCTTTGCATTTTTTGGTTTCATGGTGTGTGAAGCTTACGTGATTTTGAGGACCTATTTGGGAACCTTCTCCTATGATCACATAAATATTGGATGGACTGTTTCAAAGTTATAGTTTTTTTCCTTGCCGTTGGAGCCGTATTTTCCTGTAGTTTTGGTGTTGATTGCGCATCATGATGATGTTGATCCTTAATGAATCAGCCTTTGTGATCCTAATTAATTTAATAAGACCTAAATTAATATCATTTCCCAAGAGCACAAGTCCTAATTCATTATAAGTAAAATGTTATGACTATTTTTCTCGGGGACCTATTTTCTGCCAGTTTACACATGAAACATGGAGTGTTTCTTCTTGCGTGGTTCCGTGTGATGAAATGGGGACTTTCATAGTTAATGGAATGTTCTTGGGTCATTTTTTGACCTAAATGTAAATTTTCATCATGTGGTGATCATTCTAGCATTAGTTTTGGTTTAAATCTTCCAGACTTTGTAATTAAATGCCTGGCTGGTCGACTTGTGGCTTAGCTGGCTATATAAAGAGTCTTGGTTGATGTAGAAGGTAAGAAAGAAGGTAGTAAGAACATAATTATCAAGATACATCATTAGAGACAAAGATAGGATGCAATTTGAGATTCTAATTTCATAATTTTCATTGTATAAGGCCGAAACCTGGAAGGCCTCACAGCTAGACATGTTGAAAGAAATAATATAAATTCTCTATTTTTGCTGCTAGTTGATTGTCTAATATCCATTGTATTTTCACTTGTTTCATGTGAATTATATATTTCTTCTATTGTGTAACTCTGAGCAGGGCTTGTTGTTGATCCAAGTGAACTCAATTCTGCTTGATTCTGCTTATATCTACCCTGCCCTTGCATCACCAAGTGAGCAAAGGAGGTTGAAATGACCACTCCACCCTATTTATAGCCATGTAAACCCTAATATGGACAATGTGTAATGGGAATGTACATTAAGAGTGTAAAAATATATATTTTGATTCTTCTATTTCACACATTTTTCATCAAATAGGGCTAATAATTTGTCATGAGATCAATCAACTACTAAAAAACCAAAAAATAAACTTGTTGATCAATCTCTCAAGGGGGTATGCATGTGGTGCTAAACTATGGGCAAGGGCATAAATATGAGGCTTACATTTTCTTTGAAACAACATAATAAACACATTATTTCAAAGAGGGTCAAAATATATACACCTAAAATTTGCTTGAGATAATTAATTGAATATTAATTATTGATCAATGGTCATTCTCATATCACTAAATAAATTATTTAATTTATCTAGTTGACTCACTTTATCTTATTCCTCTAAGCCTAAGTCTTCTAAAAATCCTTAATTAAATAGTTTCCTAAAATTATTTAATTATCTTGTCATCATGTGATCAAGTCAAATCCACTTCATTAGTCCACTTCATCTACCACCTCATACCCATGTAGCCAGGGAAAATAATTTATATAATATTTAAATACCCTACTTATCTTCAGCAAGTATCTCTAGTCATAAGGGAGAAAGAAAGAAATGCATCCTTATGAGACTAAGTCTTTTAGCTATTTTTCCTCATGAGACAAGTCTCTTGCCACCTTCCTTATCATTTAGTCAGTTATCCCTCCACATCACCCAGTCAAATATGACTCATAGGAAACTTGTTCCAATAGTCCTACCATTTAAATTCTTCTTCCTTCATTATCTCACAAGTCATGGAGAGATGCTGGATAAGTGTCTCTCCCTCCCACATAATCCTTCATCTTATCAAAGTAGGAGGAACCTCTCTCCCTTTTTTCTCTCACATTCCAACTAAATCCTATTTTATCTCCACCTTCTCAACCAATTCAATTTTATTGCTCCATTATTCCAAGATTTAATCTCATCCATAAATTTGTGCCACATGGTATCAAGGTCATGAAAAGTCTATAAAAGGATCTTACATTCCCTCATTTTGGACTAATTAGCAACTAGAATTCTTGGGAATTTTAAGCATAATTGAGATTTAGTGCATTTGAATCTTATCTGTGTGCCTTTGTCTTTGTTATCTTGCTTTTTAGCTTTTAGCATCTTAGAATAATCATCATAGAAATAATTATCATTTGTAATCATGTTCATTCATATTATCATGTAGTTTGTATATGTATAATCATCATCATTATCAGCATGGTATTGCATCTTTATATTGTTATTTCATTGAATTTAGCCACCTAAATCTAAATCCTTTGAAGTCATCTTGGAAAGTGTAAAGTTCTTAGAGAAAAATCAATTACCAAGATCTCAAGGTAGAGGATAACTGTAATAACCTCTCCGATACTTATACTTGGACTCTTTGATTTGGACATTACATTATGATGGTTAGAGCTATGTATTCACATTTATGTTTATGATGATGATATGCTTATCAGATATTTAGACATACTCAGTTATAATTATTGTTTATTGTTTATGAAATTGGAAATCATTTATCTTGTATATGCTTATGAAGATTTAAAGAGCTAACCCAAGGATTTGGAAGCTAACCATTATATATATGTGATTCCTCATGTTTTATGTATATGTGATTGATGTGTTTCATGACTCAGGATGAAGTCGTAGTTACTCACTTAGTTGAGGTCCACACGATGTATCGATCCTGATCATTTGTTTGCAAATGCCTTATTGTATATATCTATGCGCATGTATCTCTTCTCGATGATGCAGGCTTGCAGGTACTGGGCATCGTCTCCACCTGGTCCCACAGGTCTGAGTGAGCCCTCAAAATCCTTGATCGTTGTTGTTGTTACGGAGATATCACCAAGGTTCCATGAGAAGGAACTCAACCTCTAACCCTTTTGACCTTTGGACGGGGAGTTCTTGAGTCAATCCCTTGTGTTGTTGATATATCATTGTGTATAACAGTTTGTTAGATTATGGTGATCTTGTTTCTTGTTCTTGTCCCTTTCATTTTATGAGACTAAGGTTTGCATATGGTAGCTTTAATTGTTCTTAATAATATGCTTGATTGTTGCTTGTAGATAATTTATTTCATGCGAGTATTGAATGTTGTGCTTAATTTCACTAATCTTGTTAGACCATCTTGTGTTAGTGATCACCACATATATATATAATATATATAAATATATATATCCTAATTTTACTTTGTATGGAATATGATTTATTATTTGATTGGATAATAATATTTTATAATACCATAATAATAAGATTTTTATGATATTAATAATAAAATTGTTTTTAATAATATGATATTAATAATATTATTATTTTTAATAATATTATAATAATATATATACACATAAGCATATGGGTGCACACATATGCCTATGGTTGCATATATATATTTAATAAATATTAGTGTGTGAAAGTAATTGTATTTTAAATTATAATAATAAATAAATTATTTACTTAAAGGTTTAATTATTATATGGTAAAACTTTTACCATAGCTTTAGTAAATATGGTGATAAGTAATAAGAGTAATAAATTATTTCCTTTTCCTTAAATAAAGAAAAATAACATTAGTTTATTAATATTTATGAGGCTCTCATATTAGATTTATTATTAATAATATTGAATTAGCTATTCCCTTCCCGTGAATGGCTTTAATGAATAAATTAAATCCTAAACTATAAACTATCTTTTGGTTGGGATGGTTACAACGGTTGATTTTCCCATGCAACCAATCCTTCAACCTATTTACAGGAGAGATATTTGAAGGATAGGGAGGTTGGCTGAAAAGGAGACTCGAGAAATTGGATTATTGCTTTGAGAGGATATTGTATTTAGGGAGGGTTTTTGGCTGGATTATTCATAGGAGAATTGATCTTAATTTTAGGATATCATTATTGATTATTTTATATTTGCAAAAGGTGGTGTCTGCAATCAGAAGGCTTTGGTGGAGTGCTGGAAGTAGGCCAAGTTGATTGATTCCTCCTTCTTCAATGGTTGTCTTCTCTGGAATCCAGGTAGGAGCTATCCTGCAAGATGCTCCTCCTTATTTGATTTGTGTGATTATTTTGTTCTGTATTTGTGGTTGCTTCACGTGTATAGGCAATATGAAGAATATATTATTATATTGTATTATGTTTGTTTTTCCTATGTGAAGGGACTTAGGAGAAAGGATAGATAGATAGTAAATATTTTATTGTACAAATGATTATTTATTCTTTTGTGTGTTATTATATTTTCTGTGAAGCTATATTATTTGTTTACTTGTTGGAAAATATAGACTGTGATTTAGATTGCGAACTATGTAACTACTCTTGCCTACTCTCTAGGAAAAAGATAGTATCATTAATTGTATGTACACAAACCTAGAGAAATAAAAACTAGTATCATTAATTGTATGTACACAAACCTAGAGAAATAAAAACTATCCTATTATTTTTAAAAATAATAAAATTCATCAACACAAGATCAAATTTATTTAAACAATAATCTTATCTATGACTATCCTAACATGACAGATATCTACCCTCTAGATAGACCCATACTCAGATGTCTATAACTTTTTATTCAGATTAAAAATCCTCAATCTCTCTAGTGAGGATGGGCGTAATTAGGTTTTGTAAAACATATCCGAAGCTCATAAAGATCCAACAGTTGGTTTGAAAGTTATGGCCCCCGCATTGAGGGTCATTGTTTCTGATATTGCATTGTTCGTCAATCAGTGATCTCTATTTTTAATCTCTTGTATATACCTACATCCAAAAACTTAATAACACATACTTATATATTAATATGCTTCTCTCATAATCCATAATAACCAAAGAAATTGAAGAGCCTATGTGCTCATTAAAGCTTCAAAACAATTGATCAATTGCACCAAATCAATAACAAGGATAGTCAATGTAAATGATGACTTCCTCTGTTCAAAGCCTCATAAAAATAAATAAAACTTGTATGGAAATGGTTAATAATAGAAACTAATATTAGATAAATCCATTTAAAATCTCATTTGCATTGGAATGGAGTTTTTCTTTAAATACAAAGGGGTTGGCTATACCCTCATGGCAGAGAACACGAACGTTGTAAAGCTTTTCATTTGTATTCAAAGAAAATTTTATTTCCCTCTCTCTTCCACACACCAAACCCTCTAAAAATATCTCCAAATTTGAGTGTTATGTGTCTATGATGTTTTGGTAAGGGTAGGAAACCTAGCTTGTCACTTAGAGTTTCCACCTAGCCTTAGAACTTTTTGGGAAAGGGTTTGTACTTTAATTTTATTTTCAGTTGTTATTTGGGAAAGGTTACTCCAACCCTAGGTACGGCCTAGATATCACTTCCTTGTGGACCTTGGTGTTTATCTCCTAGCACGGGGGAGTGGACCTTTGTGGATCCACGTGGTTGGGTGGTGATTCTTTTCAAGGTATTGTTCATGTTTGTGCTATTCATGGAGCATCAGAAACTGTTGAAGATATTTCTCACTATTTTTCATGTTTTATCTTAGAAAGAAAATTGCAAAAATATTGTAAAGTGTTATTCATATTCATGTAATCCTATAAGGCCTTGTATAGTAGAAGATATATTGTAAGCATTCATGTAATTGGGAAGGGTATATCTAGGAAAATTATGAGAATGAAAGTCAATATGTATTATTGTTGTTGGAAGCAAAGTGGCATGTTTCTTATTACTATTGTTCAAGAAAAGTTAGTAAAACAAATGTGTTAATTTCATATGAGAAATAGTTTAACTCCTAGATAAATTCTTTTGCAAAGATTATGCTTTAAATGTTTATGAAATAAGGTTTAGGGAATATTGATGGAATCAATTTGGTTAGTAATCAAATGATAGCATTTATATTTCTCTCTAAAGAATTTCTAAGGTTATGCTTTAAGAGTTAGTACACGTAATGATCTTAAAATAATTATGAATGTACTATAAGGGAACCTTGGAAGGAATGTAAGTTAAATGATGTTTATGGATTATTCATGCAAATCTTTTAAAGTTCAAAATTTTTCATAATTCGTTACTTAGGTTTTCTTTTCTAAAGAGAATCTTTGTTCTCTTTCCTGGTTCCCTTGTGGGGCATGACATATTTGGTATCAGAGCACTAGGTTTCCACATTGGGACTCTTAGCTCACTTACTTCTTAGTACTTTGCATAGTTTTATTTTGGTTTTTCATTATAATACATGATCCTAAATATAGGAACTATGTTCTTGGTATTCATGCTATAGTGTACCCATGCTTCTATGGTTAGGTTGTCTTACATAAATTACTTCTATTTTTTTCATTCTAAATATAATGAATGAGCCTCCTGAATACTTTCATAGACAGTGGATATCTTTCTAATAAATAAATGTTAATGAATTCCACATGTTTCATATCACCCTTTTGTTGTACTCCTAGAAAGACTCAAATTAGTATTACAAGCTATTTTGTACCATAAGTGTTGTCAGTAACCAAGCATATCTCCTCTAAAACTTGTCATCATGAGTGCTTGTTATAGCGATTATAGGTTGCTTGATTGAGTTGAAAAGGCTTAACACTGTATTCTATTTTAAATATCATAATAGCTATGTGTGACCAATGAATTTAGTTAATGATGTTACTATGGTAGTTCTCCTTATTATAGATGCAAATGATGAAGTTACCACATACATATTATAGGCTATTGTAAGGACTGAAATATTGTGTCTCTCTTTCTTTTTCCCTATTTTAGAATAGAATTGAAAAACAAACCCTTGTAAAAAACATGAATTTAGGACCTTATTAATTATGTTTCAACATTGGAATTATTGGGTAATCCTTTTGGGTCATGTTGTTGTTGAAGAATTAATAATAGCGGGGAACATCTGCTAAATTAGCATTGTGAGTATTTCTCTTTGGATTTATATGCAAATGATAATGAGACATGATGCATGATTGATTTTGTTTTTATAACACTTGAATGTTTACATGAAATTACATTAGGGTTATTTGATAATGATAACCACAAATTGAAAATAAAATATCTCTTCTCTATTCATGATGAATGACCATCAAATGATGTTATCTATATAAAGTAAAAATATGATTTAATTTTTTTTTATGTTGGAAATTCATGGCTAAAAGACCTAAGGTCCATCTGTGACTATAAGCCTATGTAGGGATTAACCATAGAGATGAGATTAGGAGTTTTTCATAATGAAAGGAATATGTGTTCTTTTGGTACAATTATTGAAGGAATAGGTAGGGATGATATAATATTTTCTTGACTATCTTTCTGAAATTATTTGTTCTTGACTTGGTGAATAGGTAATATTTAGATGAAATATGAATGCTATGGTAAGTCCAGTAATGATGTGATTATCCTCCCCAAATTTCAATATTAGGGAATTGAGAATTCAATGTATTTTCGTATGAGTATTGAAGTCATTATGTTAGTGAAAACTAGTGTCTTGAAATGTCTATATGGTGTGTTGTCTCTTTATTGGTGGGATTTACCATGTGTAATGAAAGTACCTAGCTAATTCATTTGTTTGAAAGGATGATACTTCGTCCACTATTAGTGTCCCTAATTGGGTGAAAAGTAAATGTCCATAATGGTTTATAATGATTAGTTGTGAATTTATTATGTGACTAATAAATGTACATAGTACAAGTTTATTGTTTCCTTTCTTTAATTAAAATAAATATGTGTTGATTCAATGATTCTTGAAGAAATATAGTGTATCATTTTTTTTCTTGTGCCTTATTTTATATAAGTTAAAGTCATCTTGAAAATAGATGTTATTATGGGAATGGCAGATATTGATATGTGTACATTGGATATTGGCATATGCCCATGAGGAGGTGAAATGTGATTAAGTATGTCATTGGTATTTTTATACCAGGTAGACAAAGTGAGTTGTGAAAATAAAATAAATTGGAATATATGGATACTATGTGATGTTATTGTGTACTTCCTTGTAAATGTGATAAAACCAGTGCTAGTGCTTATGTTGGGTGTTGTATATAACCAGTAATTATTTGAGTTCCATGGAGTGGTGCAATATAAGTACCATCCATGGAAGTTATGTTTGGATAAGGGTATGGGAGAAACATACCATTCATGTGTTGCCTTCTTGTTTGTCACCCTACTGAGTGCCAACCCATGAGTGTTGGTAATTTAGTATGTGGAGGGGTAGTAGTAGCACCATTTCCTTAGGTATTTATGTGGCGTATGTATAATGGAGGTGCGAAGTGACCTTAGCTTCCACTACTCGAGGGAAAAGAGTAAACTATACTTCCCCTTATGATGAACCTAAACATTTGGTTCATAAGTGTTTATCCTAATTCCCACAGTTCTTGAGCACAATACCAGTACTTGATATGAGCCTCTAAAAGGAGATATATGATTTATGGATATGTACATTTCTATGTGGTCCAACATGTGGAGGGAGATTTTGTTAGCCCATGCTATGATGGATACCATATTCGCACATGTTTCGACATGATCCAATGAATATGATGCCACACCCCACTATTGTTCCGACATAGTGTGAGGTGATGATGCCGTGTTGCTGATGGTAGTGAGCTAAGCTCAAGAACATGATGCCATGTACATGATTATGTGAAGGCACAGTATATGTATGTATTTTGTTTCCTACTTGATGCAGAGTATATTGGTGATACTTGCATGCTTGTAGAGGGGCACCTATGGATGCTCGGTTTGTAGATGCGGTAGGCATATGGGTAGGCCCAAGCCATGTATACCTCTAGCTATGATGATGATCTATGAGAGACATCATTATGCGGGGTGTGTCATGTGTGTGCCTATTCCACATGGAACACTGCCATGCGACATACGACCAGAGTGTGCTTACCCCACTTGGTGTATGGTCATGTCGGGTGGGTTGGCATGCTTATTCTGCACCATCTGATGCAGGGGTGTTGCCGAGGTGAACCCCCTATGCCATGTGGGTAGTGTTGCCTGGGCCCAACCACATGAAGGGCTATTTTGATAGCTAGACATTGTTCCCTCCTTCCTCGTGAGGTGACTAGATATAGTCACACAGTGATGTGATGTGCAATTTATGATGAATTTCTTTTATCTTCAGTTGTGTAGACCAACAGTTTTATTATCTTTTTCTATAATAGTTTAGCCAAGACTTATGAAATGTATCTTGGATTCTTCTTATCTTATTGTTGAGATTGATAATTCTATTTAGTTTTATTATTATTATTGAGCTTTGATGGCTAAACTATCTTCTTTTGTAATGTTGGTCTTGTGTTGTGTTGTGATTCCTCACTAAGGACGCATGAGGTAGACTTGGTGAGTGTATACAAGGAAGTAGATGCGGGGAACCCTTTAGGATGGGGGTATGTGAGGTTGTTATGTAGCTAGTATCCACTGCCTTCCTATGTGTGGTGTTTGTTCCTTGGAGGCTAACCACCTTACACAAACAAGGGATATGACACGTGGACTTGTATGGAGGGTCTTCATGACAAAGGCCCGAGATACCATCAAGCCACTATGTGAGGTATTGATTATGGATTTTGGATATAGATGAGACCGGTATTGTATCCCAGAGTGAGAGCTTGTCTAGAGAGGCATATCCACTCCTGATCCTTGTGATGTGTAATCCCAATGATGTGGATTGATATGATTATTTATGAGACACATTTGGATATGCTCAATGTTTTATATTAGATTGAAATATATTGCTGTGTGGATGCAAGTAAAAATTTGATTTGCATGTATTAAAAGAGAAGGAATTTGTAACACCTTCATATGTTTTAAGGAAAATTGAGTGGTTAAAGCTAGGGAAAATTCTATTCATACCGATATTTGATCAAGTTAAAGTTATCCTTGTTGGTAATAGTTAAATTGATTGGGATATATATTTTATGCTTAACCATATTATGAGGATTATTTTCTATATAGTGTATAGATTCAAGGATTAGTTATGTATGTGATATCAGTTAAAATATATTTAAGAGATAATGTTTGATGTATTTCCATTTCTAACTTGCTGACTTCCAGGAGTAAGTCTCATCTTAGGGGGGGAGGATGTAATAACCTCTCCGATAATTATACTTGGACTCTTTGATTTGGACATTACATTATGATGGTTAGAGCTATGTATTCACATTTATGTTTATGATGATGATATGTTTATCAGATATTTAGACATACTCAGTTATAATTATTGTTTATTGTTTATGAAATTGGAAATCATTTATCTTGTATATGCTTATGAATATTTAAAGAGCTAACCCAAGGATTTGGAAGCTAACCATTATATATATGTGATTCCTCATGTTTTATGTATATGTGATTGATGTGTTTCATGACTCAGGATGAAGTCGTAGTTACTCACTTAGTTGAGGTCCACACGATGTATCGATCTTGATCATCTGTTTGCAAATGCCTTATTGTATATATCTATGCGCATGTATCTCTTCTCAGTGATGCAGGCTTGCAGGTACCGGGCATCGTCTCCACCTGGTCCCACAGGTCTGAGCGAGCCCTTAAAATCCTTGATCATTGTTGTTGTTACGGAGATATCACCAAGGTTCCATGAGAAGGAACTCAACCTCTAACCCTTTTGACCTTTAGGCAGGGAGTTCTTGAGTCAATCCCTTGTGTTGTTGATATATCATTGTGTATAACAGTTTGTTAGATTATGGTGATCTTGTTTCTTGTTCTTGTCCCTTTCATTTTATGAGACTAAGGTTTGGATATGTTAGCTTTAATTCTTCTTAATAATATGCTCGATTGTTGCTTGTAGATAATCTATTTCATGCGAGTATTGAATGTTGTGCTTAATTTCACTAATCTTGTTAAACCATCTTGTGTTAGTGATCACCACATATATATATATAATATATATAAATATATATATCCTAATTTTACTTTGTATGGAATATGATTTATTATTTGATTGGATAATAATATTTTATAATACCATAATAATAAAATTTTTATGATATTAATAATAACATTGTTTTTAATAATATGATATTAATAATATTATTATTTTTAATAATATTATAATAATATATATACACATAAGCATATGGGTGCACACATATGCCTATGGTTGCATATATATATTTAATAAATATTAGTGTGTGAAAGTAATTGTATTTTAAATTATAATAATAAATAAATTATTTACTTAAAGGATTAATTATTATATGGTAAAACTTTTACCATAGCTTTAGTAAATATGGCGATAAGTAATAATAGTAATAAATTATTTCCTTTTCCTTAAATAAAGAAAAATAACATTAGTTTATTAATATTTATGAGGCTCTCATATTAGATTTTATTATTAATAATATTGAATTAGCTATTCCCTTCCCGTGAATGGCTTTAATGAATAAATTAAATCCTAAACTATAAACTATCTTTTGGTTGGGATGGTTACAACGGTTGATTTTCCCGTGCAACCAATCCTTCAAACTATTTACAGGAGAGATATTTGAAGGATAGGGAGGTTGGCTGAAAAGGAGACTCGAGAAATTGGATTATTGCTTTGAGAGGATATTGTATTTAGGGAGGGTTTTTGGCTGGATTATTCATAGGAGAATTGATGTTAATTTTAGGATATCATTATTGATTATTTTATATTTGGAAAAGGTGGTGTCTGCAATCAGAAGGCTTTGGTGGAGTGCTGGAAGTAGGCCAAGTTGATTGATTCCTCCTTCTTCAATGGTTGTCTTCTCCGGAATCTAGGTAGGAGCTATCCTGCAAGATGCTCCTCCTTATTTGATCTGTGTGATTGTTTTGTTCTGTATTTGAGGTTGCTTCACGTGTACAGGAAATATGAAGAATATATTATTATATTGTATTATGTTTGTTTTTCCTGTGTGAAGGGACTTAGGAGAAAGGATAGATAGATAGTAAATATTTTATTTTACAAATGACTATTTATTCTTTTGTGTGTTATTATATTTTCTGTGAAGCTATATTGTTTGTTTACTTGCTGGAAAATATAGACTGTGATTTAGATTGCGAACTATGTAACTACTCTTGCCTACTCTCTGAGAAAAAGATAGTATCATTAATTGTATGTACACAAACCTAGAGAAATAAAAACTATCCTATTATTTTTAATAATAATAAAATTCATCAACACAAGATCAAATTTATTTAAACAATAATCTTATCTATGACTATCCTAACATGACAGATATCTGCCCTCTAGATAGACCCATACTCAGATGTCTATAACTTTTTATTCATATTAAAAATCCTCAATCTCTCTGGTGAGGATAGGCGTAATTAGGGTTTGCAAAACGTATCTAAAGCTCATAAAGATCCAACGGTTGGTTTGAAAGTTATGGCCCCCGCATTGAGGGTCATTGTTTCTGATACTGCATTGTTCGTCAATCAGTGATCTCTATTTTTAATCTCTTGTATATACCTGCATCCAAAAACTTAATAACACATACTTATATATTAATATTCTTCTCTCATAATCCATAATAACCAAAGAAATTGAAGAGCCTATGTGCTCATTAAAGCTTCAAAACAATTGATCGATTGCACCAAATCAATAACAAGGATAGTCAATGTAAATGATGACTTCCTCTATTCAAAGCCTCATAAAAATAAATAAAACTTGTATGGAAATGGTTAATAATAGAAACTAATATTAGATAAATCCATTTAAAATCTCATTTGCATGGGAATGGAGTTTTTCTTTAAATACAAAGGGGTTGGCTATACCCTCATGGCAGAGAACACGAACGTTGTAAAGCTTTTCATTTGTATTCAAAGAAAATTTTATTTCCCTCTCTCCTCCACACACCAAACCCTCTAAAAATCTCTCCAAATTTGAGTGTTATGTGTCTATGATGTTTTGGTAAGGGTAGGAAACCTAGCTTGTCACTTAGAGTTTCCACCTAGCCTTAGAACTTTTTGGGAAAGGGTTTGTACTTTAATTTTATTTTCAGTTGTTATTTGGGAAAGGTTACTCCAACCCTAGGTATGGCCTAGATATCACTTCCTTGTGGACCTTGGTGTTTATCTCCTAGCACAGGGGAGTGGACCTTTGTGGATCCACGTGGTTGGGTGGTGATTCTTTTCGAGGTATTGTTTGTGTTTGTGCTATTCATGGATTATCAGAAGCTGTTGAAGATATTTCTCACTATTTTTCATGTTTTATCTTAGAAAGAAAATTGCAAAAATATCGTAAAGTGTTATTCATATTCATGTAATCCTATAAGGCCTTGTATAGTAGAAGATATATTGTAAGATCTCATGTAATTGGGAAGGGTATATCTAGGAAAATTATGAGAATGAAAGTCAATATGTATTATTGTTGTTGGAAGCAAAGTGGCATGTTTCTTATTACTATTTTTCAAGAAAAGTTAGTAAAACAAATGTGTTAATTTCATATGAGAAATAGTTTAACTCCTAGATAAATTCTTTTGCAAAGATTATGCTTTAAATGTTTATGAAATAAGGTTTAGGGAATATTGATGGAATCAATTTGGTTAGTAATCAAATGATAGCATTTATATTTCTCTCTAAATAATTTCTAAGGTTATGCTTTAAGAGTTAGTACACGTAATGATCTTAAAATAATTATGAATGTACTATAAGGGAACCTTGGAAGGAATGTAAGTTAAATGATGTTTACGGATTGTTCATGCAAATCTTTTAAAGTTCAAAATTTTTCATAATTCGTTACTTAGGTTTTCTTTTCTAAAGAGAATCTTTGTTCTCTTTCCTGGTTCCCTTGCGGGGCATGACAATAACAATATAACAAAGTTGAAGAAATAGGTAAAATAAGGTATAATTTCATATTTATTTTTTCTTACAACTTTTATTGGTGTAGTTATTAAAGTTAACATTTTTAGGATATTTTGTGGTGTATCTATGAATCTTTTAGGTTGACATTATACAAGTACACATGGAACATCATCCATTATATTTTCTTAGGTAGATAAGTCTCAAACTTATTCCTTCATGGGTTCAATAGGCTATGTTGCATCATGCAAACTATTTAACCATATTCTCTATCAAACATATTAATGGTTTCTTTTTCATTCATATTTGTATGTGATATATGTGTTTTATAAATGTGGCATATGAAGGGAACTTTATCTTGAAGATTGATGTCTACAACTATGGATGTTTTGATGGAAATGTTGTGGAAAAAACCCACAAGAACTTCAACCCTTCAAGATGGTCAAACCAAAATCATTTTTCATTTTGCTTCCAACCTATATATATCATAGCTATCCATAAGATCCATGGTAAATCCTATAGGTTATAAATTTGATTTGATACATTGATATCGCTATAGTCCTTGGGTGCACATACAGAACAAATGTCAAATTTAATCACTCATTTCTCAATATTGACCCTTACAACTATGTTCCCTGGGGAAGTACTAGATGCAATTAGACACCGAGCCTGATTCATAGAAAGTAATATGGCTACACCTCTTTTCCCTTTCTCATGTTCAGTGATAAAGTGAGAGGAATTTTTCTAAATGAAGTTGAGATTGGTCTCAAGTATAAAATATATGGCTTTGGATCTTGGGAGAGAAAAAAATATTTATCCTTATCTAGGTTAGAAAACTTCTTGAAAAATATATTTATTTTAAGAGATTCAAGTCCCTTAACATACAAAGAAGTGTAGTTAAGATTCATGATAATTAATAGTTGGAGCTATTGGAGATTTGCCAGTAGGCCAGTACTGACTATATGTTTGTCATTGATGACAACATATGAAAAGTAGCATACATGGAAGTCTTATGCAATAAGATTTTAGTATGTGATGCATGGGTATGATATCAGTATGATATCATGGGTCCAGAGGTTAACTGTTAGTACAAATAATTATATAGCAGCTTGTGGTAGCATTGTTCCTGACAAAGTAATAGGTAGTGTTCTGTGTATGGTTGTCTGTATAGTTATCATGGAGCCTTGCGCGCTTAGATATATGTTGAAGACATGTCAGTGATGTTAAGTTCATGGACACATGGTCTGATGATGAATGCAACTGAAGTTATGCAGTCACTATTCGCCAGTAGCAGTTTCCTTTGTTTGTTCAGCAGAGCCGACAGAGATTTTATTGGCTCTTGAGTTGTGCCTATCTTTAGGGTATGCAACCTTGGAGTTAAGCTTATAGATGAGTTATTAATTTTTTTTTAAGAGTGCATGAGTTAATTCATCTTGTGGAGAAAGATCTAGTTATTTTGGTAGTCCTGACAGTGTGTAGTGTGCGTCTACAATTATCTTATTTGGATAGGTCCCAGAATATGTTGCGTGCATAGTAGAGCTAATAGAATGTTTATTGGAGTTTGTTATGGTTTCTCTATTATGATTTCAAGGTGGTTCTAACAAGCTGACTTGACTATATCATTTAGAGGAAAGATATTTATAGGCAGTCATTTGTGATTGCTAGAGTGTGGTTCATGGTTGATTAAGTAGAGCATAGTAGAGTGTGTGAAGTGTTGAGCCATCAGAAGGAGGTCTATGTGACCAAGTAAAGTATTTGTGCTATACATAGGAACTAATCTAGACAGCAGGTCAAAGTGTAGTTCACCAAGATCCAGATATAGTGTGTATTTGTTATTCAGAAGGTTGTAGCCTTTGCCTCTTTGAGCAGTGAGCTCTCAGACAATGCATCCTCTCCCCTAACAGGGACAATTATAAAAGAATCCTAATAGGGTCTGACCCTTAACCAGGTCTACTATACTTCATATATTGTAAAGCTACTCCTAACAGGGTAAAGGATCTTCTAAGAAGGATCATTATACACTAGTATAGAATATTAGTGGGTATCAAGTCCCACCGAGGTTTTTACCTATTTGGGTTTCCCCGTAACCAAAATATTGGTGTTGTATTCATGTGTTCTTTCATTTTGTTTATGCTTTATGTTTAATTATACTTAATTGGATAAAGAATTGAATCTTGTAGATAACTGATTCACCCCCCCCCTCTCAGTTATCTCTTGGAAGTATTCCTAACAATTGGTATCAAAGCCAAGTGCCTCAGAGAGAAATTTTAATAGCTTGAGGTTGATCAAATGGAATACTTCAGGAAAGAGAGTCCTAAGTTTGATGGAGAGAATTATCTTGATTGGAAGAACAAGATGGTGACTCATCTTCAGTGCATTGGTGATGAAGTTTTTAATGTAACTATCAAAGTGGCCAAGATCCCTAACCTAGAAGACCTTGGAAAGGATGATGCTATTGAAACACAAAAGGATTTGTTTCATTAGAATGCTATTAATAGCATGAGATTTCCACAATCCATTGTTAAAGAGCTGAATTTCTGGATTTGATTGTGTGTGAATTTTTAGTATCAATGTTTCGGATCACACTCTGTGATCCATCATCGGGATATGAAAGAGCCAAGAATAATAGTAATAATATTAAGAATGCTATTGCCAAAGAAGCCCTTATCAGTTCCCTATCAAATAGTGATTTTTCACAGATAAAGAAGGTAGACACCACCAACAAGATATGGAAGTACCTAGTAGACATATTTGAAGGAGACAAACAAGAAAAGGATGTGTGCAGAAAGACTTGAAAGAAAAGATTCAATGCATTAGAGATGTTGCCAGAAGAAAACATCAGAGCTTATAATCAAAGGATCAATGAAGCAGTTGCTGGAATTAGGAACAATTTTGGAGAGATCTCAGAGGAAGATATTATGGACAAGTTGATGACTACCCTCACTCTAGAATATGAAAGCAAGATCAATATCCTTGATGAGACCATGCAACTTACATCTAATTTCAAGAGAGAGACCTTGATCAACAAAATCTCAGCTTTTGAGATTTCAAGATTGAAGACAGAACCTAGAAGTGAGGTAGCCTTCAAAGAAACAATTCATGGTAAGAAATCTGTAAACACTTCTAGTAATTTTGATGATGATGATGAAGAGAAAACTCTATATGATTTTATTGCTATGATTTCTAAAAGAGGAAAGAAAGGAAAAGGAAAATATGAAGGTCAATTTCCATTTAAGTGCTTTTCATGTAATAAAATCGATCACTTTGCATCTAAGTGTCCTACTAGAGCTAGAAAGTTCAAAAAGGATTACAAGCCTAAGTACTCTAAGGAATGTTACTTTGCTAGAGATAGAGTTTCAGATGATGAATCAAGTGAAGAAGAAATTGGATTCATTACTATTGTAGAAAAAATGAATAGTAAGTCAGTTCCTAAAGATGAGAAAGTGAATCAAGAGCTAGCATTGATTTCCCAAGCAGATATAAGGATAGACTAGATTATAGATAGTGGTTGTTCACATCACATGATAGGTGATAAAGGTAGATTTGTTCATCTAGACAAATACAATGGTGGTATGGTTAGATTTGGAGATAACACTCTTAAACCAATAGTTGGTAGAGGAGCCATCACTTTGGATGGAAAGAACAGTACTGATGATGTTCTCTATGTTGATGGTTTGAAATATAACCTTCTCAGTTTTGGACAGTTACTTGGAAAAGGATATCAGTTCAAGTTCAAAGATGACAAATGCATCATTAACAACAAGGATGGTGTTATGATTGCATCAGGCTCAAAGATAAGAGGTAATGTTTTTCAACTCAATTCAGAAGAAAGTTGTTTTCTTGCTAAAATTGATGACAGTTGGTTGTGGCATAAAAGACTATGTCATATCAATTTTGATAACATAGTGAAGATAAGCAATATTAAGGCAGTAAGAGATCTACCTAGCATAGCAAATCCAATTGATACTATATACAGGGTGTTGGTTCCCCTTCTCTTTCTACTTGCAGGTTTACACTATGATTGACAACTTAATGTCACTGACTCTATCACCACTCCAAAGTCTACAAGGAAAAGGGCCAATTAACAAGGATCAAAGAGATCCTCCTACACTATGAGAAAAAATGCTCAGGCGGGTGTACCCTTGATTCACTTCTTTAAAGGAATCACTAAATATTATACATTTATACCCCTTACTAACTGATGTAAAGATTTTATGATTTATTTGTGTGATTGATGATGATGGACTGCTTCCAAAGAATGGACCAGTGCCTCAATCCAGGGCATAGAGTCACTTAATAACATATATCAACTGAAAACCCTAACTCAAACACACTTGAACTCAGAATAAGTGCTTTGCCTATTATCCCTCTCACTCCCAAACCTGATCATCAAATTCCCATCCAACCATGAACTCACTAAAACTACCTTAAAGACTTTAATCCTAAATTTGTTAGGAACTCAAAGATAATTTCACAATACTCTTTGTTTACCATATGCTAACTCACTTTGTGACATTAGCATATATGAGCCCAAGATCAAAACAAGAAGACAAACATAAGTCTGAGATTGGATTTCAAATGTATTCTCATTAAAATCTACAGAATCAATACATTATCAAGACAACAAAATGCTAGGAAACAAACCCTAAATCCAGGCCTTTTTAAGTCTTTTACATTGACTATCCACCTAACACCATCAACAACCTTTTACAAAAAAAATTCTACAATATATATCACTAGTCATCATGGGATCCTCAAAATCAGGATGCAACAAGCTTCAGATGACTAGGGTTAGGGTTTCCACCCACCAAACCAACTAAATCAATCAAAATTTATTACATTGGATGAAAACCAAGTGGTCAAATCCAAGAATGATCTTCATTTATGATAAATCTCTGAAAAATGTACCGAAGACCATGAATCCATCAAGTTTATCAATCTAATTGTCCACTTGCAACATGCCTCGAGCAATTCTTACCAATTTCTCTATGGTACAGACCTCTGCAATCAATCATGGAACTCTATGGACCATGCTGCAGCAGTTGACATAATCAATTTTACCAAATCCAGCCGCTTAAGCATTGAATTCCAGTCCTTCCTATCGCTGAAACCCTTAAAATATTTAAATCCTAGAAGAAATGGCTACTTCATGGCACCAGTCAGCATATCAATGGTCAGTATTCAAATCTGGGCTACCTTTATATCGCAACCGTCAGATCTTCATCTTTCCTAGGCTCTTCACAACTTTACTCAATAGGAATCCTGGTTCACATTTACCCTTAGTCGCGAGACTGCTAGATATCATTCTTAACTTCAATTAAACTTAGCGATTCAGTGACTGCAGTCAAGTCTCATGTTCTCTTAATCTTTAGTTAACCCTTGATCCTATTTAGAGAACTAACGACCGAAGACTTCACTTATTCACCAGAACATTTAGAGCACTGCTATTTTATTATGAGAATAAGCGAACAAAAGGAAAACTTATCAGAGCCACCAAATTTAGGGGATACTTCCATTTCTAAGTCACCAAATCATTGAATCTTTTATGCAAGACCCACATGGGCCCGCCTTGTGCCACCTGTCAATAATTCACTCGTCGCTTACTACTCGGTCACCTGACAGAGGACCCACTACAGACAAGCCCATTGGTATCTAATTAGATGATAGGCACATGATCACAAGGGGAGGGAATATTCCATGCGATCAAGAGCTGACCATTGATCTAAGTCTTTGACATCAGGCCCCACTGACGATCTCCACCTCATCCACACTGGCCAATCAAAATATCACAAATCTACAGCACCTGGCAACACGGTCCCACTGACACATTCCAATTCAACATGCCGACCAATCAGAGAAAACCACACAGGCATGACCTGGCACTTAGGGCCCACAAAAATATTTCTTTATTCATCCACAGCAAGCACTAACCCCAAGCATTTAGCAAATATGTGACTGAGGCATTCTCCTAGTCACGAGATACTTTTCTTAACCATGGTTTAACTCTAAGAATACGTGAACAAAGGCCTTCACTGAATCACCAAATAATCTCTTAATCCTGAGTCATGTCATGAGAATAAGAAACCAAAGATAAAACACCTTATTCGCCAAGTTGCTGAATATGTTATAACCCTGGGCCCGTCAACATACTGCCACATCAAATTCTTAGCAACCAATAAACATCTAACACCTCAACATCCTTTCTGACACCAGGTCCACATGTTCCACCTTTACGAAGAGGGCCTACCATTGTGCGATTCAGTGACTGAAGGACTTCACTGAGTCACCGAATAATTTGGGGCTTCACTAACTTTTTTGAGACTTCACAAATACACATTCGCTCAATCGCTAAATACTTTAGAGCCCTGCCAACTTATTATGAGAATAAGCGGATAAGAGAAAATTTTAAACCTCTGCTAGATATCTCGTCAAAGCCACCAAACTTAGAGGGTCAAACATAAAGCACGATCGCTGGTTCGCTAAATGACATGAGACTTGATCGGCAAAATTGGAGATTCGGCGACTAAAGGAAAAACAAACCGCCCACAGAGTCGCTGAATGCTAAGCTGTAACTGCCAAATATTAAGAGACTTGGCAACAACGTATTCGCACAATTGCTGAATAAGAAAGCTAACCATCAGAGGACTTAGAGAACTAGCGACTGACTGGGAAATGTAAAGTGCACATGTGTAAAGGAAAACTTAAGTGGCCCGAAAAAGTAACAAAGAAATAGAACAGGGCTAGAGAAAATCGGGGTTTTATTCCTCCAACGGCTAGAAAATTTGAATTTTTGCCTAGGGTTTGAGCCTGAGACAAAGAAAAATACTGCAAAGGCATAGAGAAAAGACATGAGACCATGAAAATTTATGTTGGTGCTAACACAGGGAATGTGTGATGGGAAAGCATGTGAGGAATTCATTCAGGAGCAAACATAATTCAGCAAAGAACAAGTTGGATCTGATTCATACAGATCTATGTGGACCAACTCAAACAAGATCATACTATGGTGAAAGGTATTTCATTTTTTTTGTTGATGATTATTCTAGGATAATGTGGGTTGCATTCTTGAAAGATAAGTCAAAAGCATTTGATAAGTTCAAGATATTCAAAGCTAAGGTTGAGAATGAATCTGGATTAAAGATAAAATGTTTGAGATCAGATAGAGGAGGAGAATCCACCTCTAACAAATTTTATGAGTACTACAAGGAACATGGCATAAAGAGATAGTTAAGTGCACCTAGAACCCCTCAGTAGAATGGGATTGCAGAGAGAAGGATAGGATCATTCTTGATATAGTGCACACCATCATGATTGAAGGAAAAGTTGCACACACCTATTGGAGAGATGCGGTCAATACAACAATCTACACCATCAATAGAATTCGATTGAGGCTTGGCACTAACAAAAAACCATATGAGCTTTGGTTTGGTAATGTTCCCATAGTAAAATACTTCAGAATCTTTGGAAGCAAGTGCTACATCAAGAGGGATGAAGCAGTAGGCAAGTTTGATGCAAGAAGCGATGAAGGTATTTTCCTTGGTTATTCTACTAAAAGTAAAGCTTATAGATGTTTTAATTTAAGATTGAAAAAGATCATTGAAAGTGCTCATGTTAAGATTGATGAAAAGTTCATGGTTCAAGAAATATATCATGATTACTCACCCATGATTGAAGAAGAACCGAGACCCTCTTCTAGTGAGACAGTTATTGAAGAAATGTTTGACAGCATTGATGTATTATTCAATGACCCTGAGACAAGTGAGGAAGAAACTCCTAAGGCTGATGAGTCAGCAACAACTAAAGCTCCAAAGTTCACATCTAGAAACCATTCCAATAAAGACATCATTGGAGATCAGAGCATAAAAGTCTTAACAAGATCACAAGCAAAGAACTTAGCTAACAATGAAGTAGTATGTTTACTATCTCAGATTGAACCTTTAAGTGTTGAAGATGCTTGTAATGATTCAGATTGGCATGATGCTATGAAAGAAGAACTTGATCAGATTATTAAGAATGACACTTGGGAACTAGTCCCAAGACCTAGTGATAAGAATGTGATTGGTACAAAGTGGATGTTCAGAAATAAAATGAATGAAGATGGTACAGTAGTAAGAAACAAAGCAAGATTAGTATGTAAAGGATATGCGTAAAGAGAAGGCATTGATTATTCAGACACATTTGCACCTATGAGCAGATTAGAAGCTATTAATTTGTTTCTAGCTTATGCTATAGTCAAAAACTTCAAAGTTTATCAGATGGATGTCAAGTCAACATTCCTAAATGTAGATCTGAAAGAAGAAGTTTGCATTGAGCAGCCTGAAGGATTCACCTTATAAGAAAGACCTAATATGGTATGTAGATTGAAGAAGGCACTCTATGGACTCAAGAAAGCCCCTAGAGCATAATATGAGAGACTAGATGGATATTTAACAAAGATTGGATTGAAGAAAGGAGCAGAAGATTGTAATCTATTCATTAGAGATACATCTGAAGGTTTTTTACTTGTAGCTATATTTGTTGATGACATTATCTTTGGAGGTAATGACAAACTTAGTGTTAAATTTGCTAAGGAGATGCAGAATGAATTTGAGATGAGTTTGATTGGTCCTATCAAATACTTTTTAGGATTAAATGTGTAGCAGACAGAGAAAGGTATTTTCATTAATCAATCTAAGTGTGTGAAAGAAATATTAAATAAATTCAAGATGGATGATTGTAATCCAGTAGGGACACCTATGATTACTGGATGCAAGCTTACAAAGGAAGATGACTCACCAGTAGTTGATATAACATTGTATAAATCTATGATTGGAAAACTAATTTATCTTACTCAAACTAGACCTGATATTTCCAATGCAGTTGGCATAATTGGAAGATTTGCAGTAGAGCCTAAACAAAGTCACCTCATGGAAATAAAAAGGATATTCAGATACTTACAAGGCACTATAGACTATGGTCTATGGTATCCTAATTCAAAAAATGTTGAGCTTCAAGTGTACACTAGTGCAGATTGGGCAGGATGTGTTGATGACAAAAAGAGTATATTAGGTGGAGTAGTGTTTCTTGGTGATAGACTTGTCACTTTGACAAGCAAGAAACAAAATTGTATTTCTCATTCAACAGCAGAAGTGAAGTATGTTGCAGCAGCCTTGAATTGTTCTACAATTGTTTAGATCAAGCATATGATAAAAGATTTTCGAATTCAAATTGATTATCCTATTGTTATTCACTATGATAACACTAGCACTATCAATATTTTGAAGAACTCTATGATGCATGCAAAGACAAAGCACATTGAGATCAAGTATGACTTCCTAAGAGAGAAAGTGGCAGAGAAAGAAGTCAAGCTAGACTATGTGAATACTAAAGATCAGTTGGTAGACATATTCACAAAGCCTTTGCCTAAGGATACTTTTGAGTATCTCAGGGAGAAGTTGGGAGTAATTCCCTTCCCTGATTCTGCTTAGAAGAAAGAAGGAAAGGCATCAATCCTCAAGGATTGATGGAAGGTTGACTACTCTACCTCAGGAGTAGCACTGGTGCTTAAAATGAATGGGACCCGTTGCCATTGATGTCAAAGGGGGAGTAGTATTCAGAGTCATGAAAAATAGGAGTAATATTCTAAGGGGGGGCAGTATTCAGTTATATTGCAGTAGATGGAGGATTTATCTTTCGGGGAGTTTTGAAGGGGAAATGGAGAATGTTATAAAAGAAATGTTCATTTGGGTTGGTGGTGGTTTTTCATTCCACATGTTGCCATCAATGCCAAAGGGGGAGATTGTTGGAGATTTGCTAGTAGGCCAGTACTGACTGTATGTTTGTCATTGATGACAACATATGGAAAGTAGCATGTGTGGAAGTCTTATGCAGTAAGATTTTAGTATGTGATGCATGGGCATGATATCAACATGATATCATGGGCACAGAGGTTAACTGTTAGTACAGACAGTTATATAGCAGCTTGTGTCAGCAGTGTTCCTAACAGAGTAACAAGCAGTGTTCTATGTATGGTTGTCCGTACAGCTTTCATGGAGCCTTGCACGCTTGGATATATTTTTAAGACATGTCAATGATGTTAATTTCATGGACACATGGTTTGATGATGAATGCAAATTAAGTTATGCAGTCGCTATTCGCTAGTAGTAGTTTCTTGTGTTTGTTCAGCAGAGCCAATAGAGATTTTATTGGTTTTGGAGTTGCGCCTATCTTTAGGGTATACACCCTTGGATTTAAGCTTAGAGATAAGTTATTAATGTTTAGTTAAGATTGCATGAGTTAATTCATCTTGTGGAGAAAGATCTAGTTGTTTTGGTAGAGCCAACAGTGTGTAGCGTGCATCTACAATTATCTTATTTGGACAGGTCCCAGAATATGTTGCGTGCATAGTAGAGCTAATAGAATGTTTATTAGAGTTTGTTATGGTTTCTCTATTATGATTTCAAGGTGGTTCTAATAGGCCAAATTGATTATATCATTTAGAGGAAAGATATTTATAGGCATTCATTTGTGATTGCTAGAGTGTAGTTCATGGTTGATTAAGCATAGTAGAGTAGAGTGTGCAAAGTGTTGAGCCATCAGAAGGAGTTCTATGTGACCAAGTAAAGTATTTGTGCTATACATTGGAACTGATCTAGATAGCAGGTCAAAGCATAGTTCACCAAGATCTAGATATAGTGTGTATCTATTATTCAGAAGGTTGTAGCCTTCGCCCCTTTGAGCAGTGAGCTCTCAGATAGTGCATCCTCTCCCCTAACAGGAACAATTGTAAAAGACTCCTAATAGGGTCCAACCCTTAACCAGGTCTACTATACTTCATATCTTGTAAAGCTACTCCTAACAGGGTAAAGGATCTTCTAACAAGGATCATTATACACTAGTATAGAATATTAGTGGGTATCAAGTCCCACCAGGGTTTTTACCGATTTGGGTTTCTCCGTAACCAAAATATTGGTGTTGTGTCCATGTGTTCTTTCATTGTATTTATGCTTTATGTTTAAGTATACTTAATTGGATAAAGAATTGAATCTTGTAGATAATTGATTCACCCCGCCCCCCCCCCCCCCCCCCCCCCCTCTCAGTTATCTCTTGGGACTATTCCTAAAAGGAGCTACCTCTATTGCATTCCTAAAGCAATCAAAGCATTTAGAAATGAGGTCCTCTGCTTCTAATCTCTGAGAGATAGTTATGAGATTTTTAGGATTATTTTCTTCCTCTTTTTTAAGGGAATTTTAATCTAGCTCTGCCATTAGGAATCATTTTTCCTTTTCTAGTCCCTTTATGGGCATCAGAGAAAACCAGAGGAACCAATTGTGTATCTATAGTCTTTTTATTATCCAATGATTCACTAACTCCTACAAGAGTCTTTGTGTTTCTTTTAGGTAGGTAAATGTTCATCTCATATTAATTTCCACTGTGAACTATCCCAAATTTTAGATATTAATATTTTTTTATTAAGAAAAAAATAGGTTTTGAAGGGACCCAAAACCTTTTACAATTAGATTTTGAATGGCTCTAGAACCCACAACCAGAAAATTGTCAAAATCTAAAATAGTGGAATCACCAGACAACTAGAGGTAAAAGAGCCCTCAAAACTACCAATGGAAAAACCAACTAGTCCCCACAAGAACAAACAAAAGCTATAAGAAAATAGTTAGCAAGCAACCAAGAAAAAAGAAAGGACCAACAACACTCCAACCCCAACTATTAATGTTATGATCTCAATTCCCTCTATGATTTGCATTTGTTTTATAAAATTTAAGGAAGAAATAGGTTTTGTGGTTCTATATGGTAATTTATTATTTGAAAGGCAAATAGTGCCTTATTTATATTCTTTTTAATTACATTGAATATTTGGGTTGAATTGGAATATTTGAGAATTTAAAGTATTATTTGATTAAATAATTATTTATCTGAAAAAGTGAATGAAATTTTAAGAGAAAATTGGCTCATATTAACACTTAATCATTTTTAGAATTTTGATTAGGAATTCATTTATATATGGACTTGGACCAAATTTATTGCAATGGGATATGAATGAGGAGTTTGGGCTACTCTATGTATTTGGGCCCTTGTTTACAATTCTTGGATAATTTGTATTTTTTAAATTTTTAAAGCATTTGATTTATTGAGTGTATGAATTATTGTGAAGAAGGTTTAGGAAAATTTCAAATTATACCTTTGTTATGCCTAATTTTATTTTCAATGGATTAACCGATATTTTTAAGATGGGAAATTGATGCAGAGGCATCCAAGGTTGAGGCAGGGGCATTCTTGGTTCTCAGTGAAACTACATGGGTGTTTGTATTTTGGCCAGTGTTACTCGGTTGCAGCCTTGATCGATGGTCTCAGTCATTGAAGGAAGCTCGATCACTGAAGGAACTTGGTAGTCTTTGGAGCTCGGTGAAAGTGTTACTCAGTCATGCCTGCGATGCTTGGTCAACACTGGTGCTCGATGATGCTTGGTGTGCTCGGTTATTTCACTATTTCTCGGTAGTTCTAGCTTACCGAGTGGAGTTTTGTGTGATTTGTTGGGCTAACTTGGTGCATTTATTGTTGGTAGCTGTTGTTACAGGCTGACATGGTAAATTAAATGTTTGTATACAATTTGTAAGCCGACTTGTATGGCATTTAATATTTTTTAGGAGTTAAGGGTTTCATCCAGCTGACTTGTGGCTGATGATTAGTATTTAAGGGGTGTTTGGGTAGATGTTTAGGGGACCAAAATAGAGGAGCAGATCTGGGATATCAGATGTGAAGCTTGAAAGCTGAAGTTGGTGAAGTTGTGGAAAAGATCTTACATGATCTTGCAGATCAGATTGCTATCTGATAATTTGTAACAATAGAGCCAGTGGTTTGCACACTTGGAAACAAGGAGATTTCTTGGAGGCTTGCGAGCTCAAGTTTAGATCTACCTTAGGATTTCCATCAACTTCTGATTGTCTTTAAAGTTGAACTAGCTAAGATTGTATTGGATATGTGTGTGGATCTTGCAGAATT
This sequence comes from Chamaecyparis obtusa, assembly GCA_027943335.1. NCBI lineage: Eukaryota > Viridiplantae > Streptophyta > Pinopsida > Cupressales > Cupressaceae > Chamaecyparis > Chamaecyparis obtusa. The sequence goes on from BSBK01001584.1 coordinate 96,301, forward strand.
ACCATTGTTTGTAATTGGCCCTAACCCGAAAGGCCTTATAGTCTGGCATGTTAATGAAAATTGCTTTGAAACATCTTATGTTGTGTTGTTCCACTATGTAATTTTGAAGCTGCAAGGTTTGGACTATCCTTAATTGGATCCTTCTCACCTTGGTCTGCATCAGGTGGTATCAGAGCAGAGTTGATCTTGTTGGCAAAGAGACCATATGATCTTGATTGCAAAACTATGGTACTAAACTTGTGAAATTGTTCCCTAGTTGTTTGCAAGATTGCAGATTGCGATCTGACTTGTACACAACTTGGAGATTGTCATAAGGTGGTCGATGAGGGTTTTGTTACAAAGGGTTTTATTTTACGTATCTTTAAGGATGCCTCTGAGAAGAGTGGACCCTAGAGTTACTTTTGATCTTTGTGATATTGTGGAATCCTAGATCATAGAGAAAGTGAAGTCAGATTTCAAATCTAAGATGGAATTGATGAAAAATGACATGGTCACCGAGATCATGAGAGCTATTACTGGTATACCTTAAAATGTTGGTACTAAGGATGGCTATGAAGAAGTTGTTGGATCTATTGGTGATGATCAAAGGGATAGATTTGGTGAGGACAGAACTGCTCAGTTACCTAGATCTAGAGCTCGGTTTAGTTGTTACCAAATGGAAGTTTCTACTTTCTTTGGTACCTTGAACCCTGAGAACTTGATTGACTGGATTGGTGAACTTGAAGATTTCTTTGAGCTGGAAGAAATTGAAGATCCTCTTTGGGTGAGATTGGCACAGACTAAGTTGAAAGGACATACTTCTCTTTGGTTGAAAGAACTACAAAGAGATAGAGAAGATGAAGGTGAAATGAAGATCAATCGATGGAGGTTGATGGTGACAAAATTGAAAGCTAAGTTCATACCAGTTGACTATGAGCTTGACTTGTTTAAGAAGTTGTAGAATCTAAAACAAAAGGATTTGTTTGTTGAAGATTATACCAAGGAATTCTACAAGCTTACTATTCGGTCTGGACATAGAGAACTTGGTAAGGAAAAGGTAGCTCGATATGTGAATGGTCTAAGATTCAATATTTAGGATGAGCTTGGTATGCTGAAGATTGATTCTATTGAAGATGCTTATCAATATGCTCTGAAGGCAGAAGATAAGTTTAAGAGGAAACAACATGGTAACTCTCGAGGGAAGGAGAAGATTGATCACTCAGTGAAGGATAAATCGACTGATGTAGAAGATGAATTGAAACCTGTGGAATTGAAGAAGAAGACAAGCAGAGTTATCTTTAAGGGTACTTGTTATAACTGTGGAGAGGAAGGACACCGTTCTTTTGAGTGTACATAGAATAAGGTTGACCGATGAACTATTGTGATAAATGAGAACATTCAGAATGAACCTGAATCAAAGAACTTGTTGCTTCAGTGAACATTTCTCTATACAAAGGAGGAACCTTGTTAGAGGAGTAACCTATTTAGGACTCAATGCAAGTCTGAAGGTAAACTTTGTGATGTAATTGTTGATAGTGGTAGTTTCGATAACCTTGTTGTTGAGGACATGGTTGAGAAACTTGGTTTAAATAGAATGAGACATCCACATCCTTATTGGATTGGCTGGTTACAAGATGATCATTCTCTGGAAGTTAGAGAACAATGCTTCATTGATGTTCAAATTGGCCAATATAAGGATCTTGTCTTATGTGACATTGTGAAGATGAAAAGTTGTGATATATTGCTCGATAGACCTTGGCAATATGATTGCAGAGCTATTTATGACTGTGTGAAGAATGTGTTTACTATTGAGAAGGATAAAAGAAGGTTTTCACTAATGCCTTTGATGGATACAACACTCAGTAGGAGAAGCTTGAGTATTGGTTCCCGAGTTGAGTTGGTAGATCCAAAGAAAATGAATGATCAGTTTGGAAAATTGACCTATGTGTTGTCTAGGAAAGACTTGAAGAGATAGAGGAAACTGAAGTGGAAGAAAATGCAAGCTGAGATGATGGAAGACTTGTATGTGAAGAACCAGTTTGAGATTTACGTGTTGAATCCTGGAAGATGTTCTTCTCACATATGAAAATCTTTTGGAACCTGGGGTGTTTGATGCAGGGGCATCCAAGGTTGAGGCAGGGGCATTCTTGGTCCTCAGTGAAATTGCATGGGTGTTTGTATTTTGGCTAGTGTTACTAAGTTGTAGCCTTGACCAACGGTCTTGGTCATCGAAGGAAGCTTGGTCACTCAAGGAACTCGGTAGTCTCTGGCACTTGATGAAAGTGTTACTCGATCATGCCTGCAATGCTCGACCGACACTGGTGCTCGATGATGCTTAGTGTGCTTGGTTATTTCACTATTGCTCGGTAGTTCTGGCTTACCAAGTGGAATTATGTCTGATTTGTTGGGATGACTTGGTGCATTTATTGTTGGTAGCTATTGTTATAGGCCGACATGCTGAATTAAATGTTTGTATACAATTTGTAAGTCGACTTGTATGGCATTTAATATTTTTTAGGAGTTAAGGGTTTCATCCAGCTGACTTTTGGCTGATGATTAGTATTTAAGGGGTGTTTGGGTAGATGTTTAGGGGAGTAGAATAGAGGAGTAGACCTTGGATATTGAATGTGAAGCTTGAAAGCTGAAGTTGGTGAAGTTGTGGAAAAGATCTTGCATGATCTTGCAAATCAGATTGCTATCTGATAATTTGTCACAGTGGAGCTAGTGGTTTGCACACTTGGGAACAAGGAGATTTCTTGGAGGCTTGTGAGCTCAATTTTAGATCTACCTTAGGATTTCCATCAGCTTCTAATTGTCTTCAGAGCTGAACTATCTGAGATTGTATTGGATCTGTGTGTGGATCTTGCAGAATTACCATTATTTTTAATTGGCCCTAACTTGGAAGGCCTTACAATCAGGCATGTTAATGAAAATTTCTTTGAAACATCTTGTGTTGTGTTGTTCTGTTGTGTAATCCTCAAGCTACAAGGTTTGGACTGTCCTTAATTGGACCCTTCTCACCTTGGTCTGTGTCAAAAATGGGTGTTGGAAACCTAACAACCTTACTGATTTTGAATTTTATAATTTGAATTTTTATGTGTTTTTAAGCTATTTTAAATGAGGATTCTACTATTCGCCTATTATTGTGGAAAATTGGAAAAGAATGAGAAAAGTGGAAATGCCAAATGTTGGTTAATTATAATATGAAATGATTGATATATTGTATGAAATTTTTATTTGGATCAATTTGCATCCTATTTCGTGTGGTTATTATTTCTATGAAATTATGGATATTAGATGAAAAGTTGTGAAAGTGAGAGAAATATAATTTTTTTTAAATTTTTTTTTATTAGAACTTGATGAGATTAGGGTGGTTATTGGAGTTAATAATCATATTGGCTCCCAACATGTCCTATACCCAAAGTAGCACCTAACAATCATAGCATGATGAATTACTTAATCAAGTGATAACTAATGAAAACACAAGTAGTAAATTAACTAAGATAAGTGGATGCTCCTCTCATGCCTCGAGCTCTCAAATAAACTAAGGATGGCTTGGGAAGACCTTCCCGCTCATAGAGAACTAGATTGGGTATGATTGAATATTCTCATTCAATCATATTCTCATTCATGTGAGAGATTACTAGGCTCACATTAGCCATCATTTTGAGCTATGTGATGATACTTCCCTCTTTTTCTCTAATATCTAGCCTTGTGGTTGAGTAGTACCTTAAAGATGATTGTTCCTTCCCTATTGGTATTGATTTATGGATCTTTAGATGATTTCCATGTGAGATTTTCTATTGGATGTTGTGACATACCTCATTCTTGGATATAGTATGACTTCATTTTTTAATGCTATGTATTCTATATTTTTTGAATTAAATGCGTACATCTCTCCTCATGTGTCTTGTGTGTGTGAATGTATGTGGCATTTATGATTATCTCCTAGCACAAAGAGAGTGGGCCGTTTGGTTCCATGTGGTTGGGTGATGTGTATGCCTCTATTGGGGTCTTGGAGGATTATAGACATAGCATGATTATTAGATTATTTTCATGGTTGTACTTATGTTGTCTAGTTGTTTTAATAATAAAGTATAATTTGTGAAATTCAAAGGACATTTGAGTCCTCAAATGGTGTAATTATAATAAATTATATTTTCCCTCTCTATTGAAAAAGATGTAATTGAAAACAATATTGAAGGATGAGAGTTTGATTTCATATCTTAGTGTTAGAGATGAGTTTCATTGTTTTGTTTGATGATCAATATGCTCATGTTCGGTTAAGAAAATTATTTCTAGGAATCATCTTTTGGGTTTAAAATGAATCTAAGATCATTAGGATTATCTTTGAGGTTGATGTACATCTCTAATGGAGCTAGCCTAACTTCTAATGTCGATCTATGTCTTTTTGTGACATTTTTGGGTTCATTTAAGGCCTTTTGGAACAATTTGTTTAGTGTTGTAAACATGAGTAACTATCATAAAGTTGTGTTCTTGAATGACATAGCTTAAGGAAGTAGTTTATGATATTGATGTACTAATTATGCATCTTCCTATCCATTTATTGCATGCATTAGTGATCCCTAGTATATGAGCAAGTAATTCTTTTTCTTGATAGTATTTATTTATTTTATACAAAATTTACTTTGTCATCTCTTTTTTCTATAACTATGTTTCTTTTTCTTTATTTCTTTATTTGAATGTGCCTTTTATAGATTACTAAATTATAATTTAATTCCATTGTAAATATGGTGTGATGTTAGAGATGTTATGGAAGATGATCAATTATTTCAACAAATAGATAGACAAGTGGAATGCTTGACAACAATTTCATTGATTTAGTAATTTATATTAATAGTTTTAATTTGATTTATGAATATGGATACATGAATTAGTGCTCCATGACAAAATATGATAACCAAACCATACATTATTCTATAAGATGCAAGATAAAATGATTTACCTAGGCATATTTAATACATTCCATATAAGTTTTGAGAGGGAAAATAATTGTATCCTCATCCATAGGGTGGGAGATTGCGATTAAACTAGTTGATAGGTGTTTTAAGGTGTAGAGAAAAATATAAAAAAATGTATATCAATAGTTGTAATCTATAATGTGTGATAGTAAAATTTGCATAGCTATGAAAACTCTCATATATATATTTAGACTCATTCCAATAAAATATATTACTACAAAAACATATTGATAAATGAAGAAATCTTGTGCAATGTTGGGCTCATTCTTTAATCCATAACATTTTCCTATTTTCTCCTATATGTTCGATCTTATCTACAAATATTTTTAAAAATTATTATTTACAACTACCCTTGCACATGTCCTAATGCACTCATTCCCTACTTCAAGATTAGTATTTTCATTTTTGGGGTCAATATCATGGTGTGCAAGATTGATATCACCCCATGTGGAATTGATCATAAAAATTTATTGAATTCAAATTTTATTTAGTGTTTTCGATTTCATCCTTTCCTTGAGCCAATTTGGTATATGTTTTGTGTGATTTATTTCTATTTAGTGGTATTTAAAATATTTTAAAATGCAAGTTCATCATGAATTATCATTTTCATATCATTCGCACATCAAGGAGATGTCATTATTAGAATGTTTCAATTTGGAGCACCTAAGTGAACCTAAATTTTGCATCCTCCTCCCAATAATTCTAGTCTAATCAAAGAGTTCAAGATAAGAGATATTTTCCCTTACAATATAATCATTCTTCCTTGAGGAATTCTTAATCATTCATCATTAAGAATTAGTGAATAAAAAATATCATACAAAAACAAGTAACAATTGTCTACTATCAATAAGTTCATTCTACAAATTATAGGTCAAATATATGAAGAAGATTAGATCAATGTTTCTTGGGGTCAATTTCATTGTATGCAAGATCCATTTGTATTCTAAAAGGAATTCAACTCAAAATTTCATTATTTGATTCTATTCAATATAAAAATTTGTGATATTGAATTACAATTCAAGAGTTGTTATCAAAATAGAGACAACTATACTTGTCATGAAAATTACATGAATACATTTTAATGTTATCTTTATAGTCTAAAATTTTATTACATGATTTATCCTAAGTCTAAATATAAAGATAATTTTATTGTTCAACTTCAATATCATTCAAGCTTAATCTTCTTTAAAACCCTTTTCTTCTACTATATGTAGACACTTAAAAATGACCAATTGCTCTAACACAATGAGTTCACTAACATTCATCTTAAATTATTAATAATCTTTATTGTTTTCAATTTGTCTTTCTACTATATTCTTATCATCATCATTTCTCTTTAATTTCATAATTTAGTGATTTTAATTAATTACTTTAATTATTGAACGTCTAATCAATTATTCATCAATTATTCTTCTATAAAGTAATTAAATAATTAAAGATTATTTAATTATTCCTCAATCTCATTATAATTAATTAAATAATCATATTTCATTAATATTTCTTCTTTCTTATTATTGCATTTATGTAATAATTAAATCAATTTCCCACTCATAATTAAATAAATGATACATATATTTAATTACAACTAATAATTCCTCCCATAAATAAATAAGTAATTATTTATTTATAATATCTCCACATGTGCAAGTAAATGAATTGTTTCATTTATTTAATTATATTTATCGTTCCAAAGCTGACTATCATTTCACTAATCAATCAAAAACCCTAACTATCCAATCAACTCTCAAACTCCACAATTATCTCTCCTAAATAATCAATCTATTCAATCTTCTGTTCCACCTCATTAGGTAAGTCTCCAATCAATTCAGTCAACTCTACAATCTATTTTGTTAACAAATCAATCAAATCTGCTGACAAAATAATCAATTAAGTTGAACTTCCACTCATCCTGAGTTCAACTCTTCAATCAAAACCAATCAACTCACAAATTAGAGAATCCTGATTAAAACCTCTAAAAATCTATATAATGAGAATTTTTTTTCATATTTTAGGAACCACTTTTATGACTTGAATTCTTATGTTGACATGATCTTGAGCTTATTATGAGAGCCCAACATTGCATGAAAAGGGAGAACAACAAAGGAAGAATTATGGGTTTGCATACACTTTTATGTTATTTGTGTATGCATTTCTCTTGTTTCAATTCCTCTTTTGATATTGAGAATACTAACCACCTAAATATCTCTTTGTGGTTGAGATTTTAGTGTTATTGCAGGTTTATATAGATTTGCATATACCTGATTACACTATAATCAACTTTAGTCAATATCAAAGAAAAAATATTCATGTTATTGACAACTCTCTCTCTCTCTCTCTCTCTCTCACACACACACACACACACACACACACACACACACACACACACATTTTGTTTGACAATATCCACTAAATTATCACACATAAATAGAAAGTATTATTATTTACTATAGTCATAAATAATATAATAAAATATGTTTTGCAAATTAACATTTTGATAATAAAATAAATAAAATGTGACAATTTGTGTGTTCATTTTCTAGGTTTTTCTTTCTTAAATTTCATTGAATTCCTTATTTTCATGGTTAACATTAAATCAACAAACAATAGACATATCTTCTCTTAGAGGTAACATCGACCATAATTGACATTCAATGATTAGCGAATAGTTTATGCAATTTGCTCTCTGATTTATCTTAATACGAGGTATAACCTCCACAATTGCAACTTTTTTTATTCTTCCCTTATCTAATCTTGTATATAGTAAGCAAAATAATATCTAATTGCATCTAAGTTATGTTGAATTTAAGGTTCTATTTTCAAAGGTGAGGTTGAATTTTTTGGAATTATAATTTAACGAATATCTTAATTCTTGACTTAAAAAGATTTCAACTTAAAATTTATGTTTGAAACAAAATAACAAAATAATATAAAATTATCTATTTGGGAAAATAAGAGAGTCTAAAATCAGCATCTAACACCATGACATCATGAAGTTTTAGCCGGAGTCCACAATATGAAGTTTGGGTCTTCGATGACTCATGAAGAAATTAACGAAGTCATTGGAAATTGGGGAAAGTAATTATGTGAATGCCAACCATCCTAGTGTGCGATCCATGTCGTTTAGCTAATGGACACTTATACCAACTAGAAGTCTTTGCCTTAAATGAAACAACTGAAGTGTGGGATCCATGTACCTAAAGGGATGGTGATTTCGACTAAAGTCTTTTGCCTTTGATGAAACCATTAAAATGTGGGATCCATCTACACATTTTTGGATTAGGTAGGTAGGGAGTAGGGAAGGTTGAAATAACATTATTTAAAGGATTACAATCCCAATTAATGATTGTAGAGTGTGGTATTATATGGTTAGATTTTGAAGTTTTGTTTTTTTTTAAATTTTTTACTTGGGGATGATATTTGTATAGTTGTTATTTGGTGGCTAGTATATGATTTGTTTTCTGTCTTACATAAGATAGAAGGAGAAAATTAAAGGGGTAGATGAAGTTGGAAGAGAATTGATGAAGTTGAGAAAGGGGATTGACTTTGTAAGAATGTGATAATGGCACATTTGATTACATTGGAATCAAATATTCCAATGTATCATTATAAAATCACATTAGTAAGTAACAAAGATAAATGTAATTTTGATAAAAGAGTCAAGACCAATAATGATCATATTTATTTTTTCTTTTGATGGAGTTTAGGAACTAGTATATTTAAATTATAAAGAGATGTAGTGTGAAAGCATTATGATGGCGCATGTTTTTAATTTGGTGTAACATTGTCACATATTTTGTATTCTTTAGTTTGACATTAAGAAGGGCTTGAAATAACAAATTTCTTTCAAACTTATAAATAAATAGTTTGCAATTTTATATATATGTGTGGAAAGAATATAGTGTTGGTGTAATATATTATTTATTTAGAATGTGATCTATTTTGAGTTCGATAATATGCTTATTTATTAATTTTAATTAAGATAATATGGATATGGAATTATTATTTTTTAGGTAGTGATTATTTTAATGGCAATTATTTATTGACTAGCTAATAATTATAATTTGGAGATAAAAAATTGGTTAATAATTTAAGATATAAGAAAACTTGAATTACCACATTATTTCAAATGTTTGGTTTGATCTTTATTTAAATCATCAAAGTATTTATTTTATTAAAAAAATTAACATTAAAATTTGCCATAGTATTTGGTGCATGACTAAATTAGGATCACCCAAACTAAATAAGTTATTGTAAAAATAAAATTTTAATTTGCTAATAATATATCATAATTATTAGTGTCTTTAGGGTCATACTTGCAATCTCTAGTTGCCAATATTGATTTAAATGTAATATGATGACACCTATTGTATTCCATGACATACAATGTACTCATGATTGTAATGCTCGTGAGGCTTGAAATTGTTTATGAATTGTTGATCTCAATGAAGGTCAATGCTCTAAAAGAAATTTCAAGCATCATGAGCATTGAAAACTATGGGTATGTTTTGTAAGAAAATGGTTTGTAGGAAATGAGATCCCAACCTAAGAATATAGACTAAGATCTCAAATCTCAATGCCATATCATTGGGATCATAATGTATGCTTAGGTACAATCCTAATTGGAGAGTTTAACATATGTGGCTCATGATTCCTTTATTGTAATGGGATTGAGATTATGAAGTATGCGTAAATGAGCTAGATTGAGAGGAAATTGATAAATTTTATTATAAACAATAAGATGTAGAATTAGAAATCTACACAGTAGTAGAGATTTGGAAATCAAATACAAATTGGAGAGGCCTATAGTTGCAATATGAAGTAGAATATGTTAAACTCGAGGTTGGGGCACCCTAATTTAAGGTTAGAAGGGTCTAGATTGTGAATCATAAAACTTTGTATACTTATCTCCCAAAAACCAAACAAAAAGTATCAGAGATTAGAGTGGATGATAGTGTTTAGGAGTTTTTTCTTGTTCAGAGTTTGGAACTAGTTGTCTTAATCTACTCTACACACATATGGCCTCCTTTGACATTACATTTGAAACTGAGCACACAAAAATGAGTAAAATTGGTTATGTTATATGGGGACTATCCTAAGTCAAACCCTATTTTGGTGTTCCCATGTCCACTATAGAAGTGATTGTTAAAAGAGATCTTGTCCTCGAAATGGAGTATGAATCATAACTGAAATTTTGAACTAACAATATGATGTGATTCTCTTTGGACAAGTCCTCCAAGTGTTCATGCAATAAGGTGATAAAAAATGACAATTCATCATGAAATCATACTTGTATGTAGATCTTCTCTTGAATGAAATTAATTTTGACTCTTGAATTATGAAAACATAACGAATTAGAATTTTTGAATGATAAAACATTTCTTTATATAGGTTTCTCAAGGTATTTACATCCTTAGGCCAACATCTAACAATCAAATGAAAATATTGAGATCCAATCACAAATTGAAAGAATTGATTCTCACAAGTTTGAATTTGGGGCCCTTTTGGAAGGACTAGAGTGTTGGGCACCCTAGTCCACTTGGAATACTGTATTGGATACCTTATTCCTCTTAATTAGGGACTAGAGAAGGTTGTGGAAGATTAGTAGGACCCACGATATATGATCTAGTCTCAACATCATCATATGCTAACAATGGGATGAATAAATTCTAAATAGGCTTGAAATAATCCAATATGGGGAACAATAAATTAGATAGCCCAAACAACAAGGAGAGGTAACACTCTATTTTAGTGCTCTAGTCTTATTAATCAAGTATTATAGAGGGTACACTATATTTATCCCCCACTTTAGCAAGAGTGTGCACATACAAGTTAATACTAATATCTTCCAAGTCAACTAGTTGAAGAGACCTCAATACAAAATTGTCTCAACCACTAATATAACTCTTGACATGTTATTGCAAGAACACAAGAAGGCTTATAGAAAGAACAAGGATTTACAAAAATTAAGGAGAGAAGAACACATAAATTCTATTGGACAATTTTTTTAATGCCAGGTGATTCATGGAAGAGAATGAGAAGCATAGATTCCACTAGATAACAAGGTTCGTTTATGTTGGGTTATCTTTTAAAACTAGAGTCAAATTAATCTAGAAAGGCTTCTTTATGTTATTTGACTCTATATATGCACAAAACTCAAATATCAATAAAAAACCCTCTATTTGTAAGAAAATAAAAAATGAAACTACAATTTAATGGGTGTTGCTTTAGAAAAGTGTAAGAGTACTGTAGTGAGTGACAAGGTGAAGATCTACAAGAAAACTTGCTGAAGAGTAGAGTTCATTTTATGAGACTATTATTTTATGACTATAGAAGAGAAGAAAAGGTAGTGACAGTTTGTTGTTGAGGCTGACAGAGTTGTGTAGGACAACTGCATTTTTATGAGAACTTCTTATTATTGAGAAGAATTATATGTACCTTGTCATTAAGAATATGGGTCTTGGATGCACAAGTTATTTACTGTGTCTTGCTACTTTGGCAGTGAGCCTCTATTTGCATGTCCAAATAAGTGATCTCATATCTATATTCAATGTTGTATTGGTAGTGCGCCTCTAGTTGCAAGCATGGAGTAGTGAGCTCCTACTATCTTTATAATCAAACTATATATCAATGATTTATCTGTGTGGGAAAGTTCTCACTGTATTTTTTCCTAGTTTTGGTTTTCCACATATTAAAATCTTGGTGTTCATGTGTTATTTTTGTTCATTATTTTATTAATGTTTTGTGTGGTAATTATTGAAGGGAGTTTACGAATTAAGTGGATTTTGGTTTATGATGATTCAACCCCCCCTCTCAAATTACAACTCACAAAATCACTTCTAATAATAATAAAATTAATTAGTAAAGGGACACAAGTCCATTGAGCATGTCAAAATGATGATGATGGAAATTGAATACCTAGTTGTGAGCCTAGTCAAGCCAAACCACAATCCCTAGATTCATAAAATTAACCAACATCATATAAATAGTACTATTCTTTACAAAAATACAAAAATGAGAGTAAAAAAATATATACCCATATGCCTTGATGAAATGATTGATTCCATTTTCCTCCTATACTTTAATATCTTGTATTGTAATTTATTGCTCTTATATTTTTTATCACATGCACAAGAGGCTATAAAGGAATGGAACATTTGGTTGATTGATGCGAAGATTATGAAAGTGTGAAGATGATAATGGTGGTATGAGGATGATGATGATAGAAAGATGATAGTGATGATGATAAGATGGTAGCTATGGCTCTCAAAGATTAACAAAATTATGAAAAGGCTCCTAAGATCTCCAAAAGATCAATAGTTCACAAATTCATTAGGATTCAAAAGAATGGAGAAAATATTATTTTATAGAAGTCCTCATAAAAATCAAGGTCAAGGATTAAGTGTTGGTAGAATGAATGGTTAATATTAGAGAGTAGGAAAGGATGATGTGAAAGAAAAGAAGAATAAAGTGGATTAGGAGGTGAAAGGAAATGAAGGGATGATATTGAGTGGTAGGTAGAGGATATTTACTTTTAATGATACACCACAAGGTCCAATGGATCTAGACATTTAGGAAACATGAAAGCCAAATGAAGAGACAAGTGTCATTTATCACAAGCCTAGAATTTGAGGAGTTGATCTAGGTGAGTAGAGGTGATTGATGAAATTAGAAAGAAGAGGATTAATGAATTTATAGAATAAATAAAAATAATTATTTGATAAATAGTATAAAAGGAGGTGGAAATGGATTAATTAAACAAATGGGAATTTATTTAATCTTAGGATAGAAAAGGATAATGAATTAGATAGATAAATAGGAACATTTTTCTACATAAAAGAGGAAGAGGCTAATGAATCAATTAAATAAATAATAAATATACATTCAATTCATAGAAGAACTTAAAGTATTTATTTGATTACATGAGGGCATTCTTAGGTGTCTACAAGTATGTCAACTTCGAGAGAAACTATGTCATATGAGGTTTCCTCTAGATCGAGGAGCTTCATTAGAGTCGTTTAATTTCAATTATGAAATAAACTAGAAGAGATGTTTTATATAGGGTCCTCAAGGTAATTTTGCATTAAGGTTGACCCGAAACAATCACATTGCAATTTGAAGGCTAAATTTGGGAATCACAAGGCCTCCACATTATCCATCATTATTTTTAGCTCATAGAAAGGTGATCATATGCTTATGACTTTTGTAGATAGTCTATTGTTGCCAAATTAATCTAGCCTTTTTTTGCTCAAATTTTGGGGATAAAAGATAATAGGACCTAGTTATTAGATCTCTAATCCCTACTCGAGGTGGAAATAGATTAATTATATAAATCAAAATTTATTTAATCTTAGGATGGAAAAGGCTAATGAATTAATAAATAGGTATTAATTTAAATAATAGAGGAAAATGTTAATGAATTAATTAAATAAATAATAAATATTCATTTAACAAATAGAAGAATTTAGAATATTTATTTGATTACATGAGGACATTTTTAGGTGTCTACAAGTGTGTTATCTCTAAGAGAAAGTATTACATGAGAGCTTTCCTTTGGCTTGATGAGCTTTGCTAGAGTGGTTTAATTTCAATTTTGAAATAAACTAGAAGAGGTGCTTTATATAGGGTCCTCAAGGTAATTTTACATTAAGACTAACCTAAAATGGTCATATCACAATTACAAGGCTATATTTGGGAGTTCCAAGCCCTCCACAGTACCCAGCCTTAATTTTAGCTCCTAGAAAGGTGATTAGATGCTTCTAACATTTTCACATAATAGGGCCTAGTTATTAGATCTCTAATCCATATTGGTGTTTATAAAATCAAAGTGGGGCCTTTATTCCATTGAGCTTAGCAATAAGATATGACCCATATAAGCATAAAGTGATATAAGATAAAAGACACACTTAAAATAAGGGACCAAAGAGTAGTATGTTGAGATTTAAAATAGGATAGAACCCATATTCTTGAATTAAGTATTAAAATAAAATTAAAAAAATGGTCCAAAAGAACTTATAAGAGGGAAAATGTAAAATGAATGCTAGGAGAGTGTGAAATCAGACTTGTTAATAGAAGGAGTGCAATTTACGACACTACAATGACCATGTGTGACATAGCTTTAACATTGATTTAGTTAGTTGATTTTAGAGGAAATAAGTATTGATACACCTTTTGAAAGCACATTCCATGTATAGAATGAATAACTAAATTAAGTAGACTTATTCTTTTAGTTATATATCTCTTTGTCTTTATCTTTCTTTAAGTTTTTATAACCTGTTCTACATATACAATAACTCATCTAGATCCTCATATAGAGATTTTTTCATTGATATTTTATAGACCCTATATTAATGAACATTATATTAATTTTACTTAAATCTTGCATGTTATATAAAATGTGATTAGAGTAGTTGAGCTATAGCATTAAATATTAAGAGATCCATCAGAAAACTTGTCAATCTATTTCAAGATGGCCAAACTAATGCAAAGGAGTTACAATGATTAAGGGTTAGATTGAAAAATACACGTGCATAAATAAAAATCTATGTTCAAACTATTTATAAAGTTTTTTCAATGAGGGATTCCATTTTATCATAGATTTGAATAAAGTAGATATTTTGGTAGGCAAGCCTCTTTAGGCTCTAAGAAATCTATATGCTCTAGTGTTTTAGGATCAAACTAAATTTGTGTTGTAGATAAATGGGTAGAGAAAATAATATTACCATTTCATAAATGAATTCTTTAATGACTTGAGAAGATTAAGATTCTCCTCTTGAGTATGTCTTCACTTATCAATAATTGTTGGAAACATTGTACAATTTGGAAAGAGAAATATACAAAAGGAATATCTAAAATAACTTAAGAATAATTGACAAAATCCTTCATGAATGAGTATATTATTATTACAATTATTGCAAGGTGTGTGCCCTTGGTCTCCTTGTGTTGTGCAGCATAGTGGTGGTTCACAACATAGCTTAACCACCTCTCGCATCTTCTATACATCTAGTGGTTGCATCAGGCATTAAAACATCGATCTTTTGGTGCAACGACAACCAAAAATTTGTATCAGAGCCAAGGTCACAGGGTCGAACCCCACACTTGAACTATGGGGATTGTTGTAAGGTGTGTGCCCTTGGTCTCCTTGTGTTGTGTAACACAATGGTGGTTCACATCATAGCTTAACCACCTCTTGTGTCTTCTATAAGTCCATTGGTTGTATTAGGCATTAACATGTCAAACTTTTGGTGCAATTTTAATGTCAATCATAGTAAGAATTGGTCACAATTAGAATTGGTACATGACCAATCAATCTAGAGATACACTAATGCCTTCCATGAGCTCTATGTAGGCTTGGGTTCATTTGACTTTGAGTAGCATATATTCCTCAAATATCATACCAACCTCCATATATTATTCTAGTCTAGGATGAAGTTGATCGAGATAAAAATAATGGGTGACAAATGTAATCAAATGAGAATAAATTCAAGTAGAAGGTGAAGTGAGATTAATCAACCAGACACCAAAAAGGACGATACCTTTGGAAAAGAAAAACAACCACTAGTAAGTGGTGTGACAAGAACAATATTGTAGTCATACCAAGGCTATAAGTCATGATCATAACAACCTACTCATAAAGTTATAAGTATGATAACATCAAGTGTAAAATCTAATGTCGAAGTCAACATTAGAAACAACACTCTCACAGTTTAAAGATTTTGAAGCAAACTAACTTTCGTCATAGATGTAGGTGAAAGGGTAATCACTAGACATCAAGATCATTACTAATAACATGAGTATCTAATCACTTTATAAACCATCAATTGATTAAAGCTACTAACCATGCCTTTTTTTGAATCTTACTAACTAGGGTGCCTTAATTCTTCTAATGTAACAAGTTATACTATTAATTTCCATATTCTATTAATCCTTTTAGTAAGAAATATTTTGTGATCTAGTGTCAATATAACTCTATAAAATACTCCTTGAACACGCATACAAACATATTTAGAGAATTTTTAATTAACAAATTTATCATTACACACCAAACTAGAAAACTTATCAAGTAACTATATATTTTTTAAAAAAAATGAAACATCTAATATTTAGACTTAAAACCCCACAAACAATAACTAAAAAACCCAAATCTACATATATAACAAATTTTTCAACATTATTTATAAACCAAATTAGAAACTTATTAACATTGTTTACCTAAAAAGGAGAAACAAAACAACTACTATGTATTTTTAAAAGTGCAACATAAAAAACTCTACTCACATTGAATATTTAGACTTAAACTCTAACTCAAAACCCAAGCCTACACATATAACAAATTAAAAAAATAATAATGGCAAACATATATGAATAACAGGAAAAGAACAAGGGCAAATCATGACAGTGGCTATGCAGGCATATAAATAGACAACTTACAAGGGGATATTTTTCAGAAAAAAACTAAGTATACTTTTTTACCCTTGGTAAGTTATCTATTTATATGCCTACATAGCCGTTGCCATCACAAATCACAAGCAACAAAGAGATCTTTGTTCATAGCAAAACTAAACATTAATAAATTACTTGTATGATGTGAAACCTATTTACTTTAGCTATGAATATTCCCCTACAATAATGACAAAGACGAAAGTTAAAATTAATCTGTAATATCCCGGTTTTGTGGCCCATGGTATATTCAAAAACATGATTATGAAACTGAAATTTTTCCAAGGTGGAAAGGTATGAAAAGGTACCGTGCTTGAAAAAGTGGAGAATTCGGTAACATTTTCTAGTGGGAATATTCATGAGTAAAGCGTAGAAATAAAGAATAAATGGCAGGTACACTGGTAGGTCAGCGACTATTTTCATACATTTTTATTTCCGTCCCTCAAGGAGCCCACATCATGAGGCCTCCCCTTATCCACTACCAAAGGGCAGAAATCCATTGGTCTGAACACTGTATGATATGAGCTATGACGTGGTTTCCAACATAAATCAATTAAATTAATTTGGTAAACTCTATAAACATGAGGGCCGGCCTTATCCACTAGGTAAAGGGTCACATCCATATTTCAATTATAATAGTTGATTAAAGGTTTATTAAAAAAATATTTAATGGGTCAATAGTTGTCCATCAGTGCTTGGTAAAAGTAGTCTTGTTGGCTTGGAACATAGCTTTGCTTCTTATTAGTTTTGGATTTGATTTCAAGACACAACTTAATCAATGTCATTATTAGTTGGTGATTGTAGACATACTCAATAGATTAGCCTCACCTCATCTTGTTTCTTCTTGGCTTCAAGTTCGTAGTTAGTAAGTCTAAGGTAGAGCAAGTTGGGTAGTGTACTAGGTTGCATGAATAGTGACTTAAGTGGGTTGGAAGCTAAGCGGGCAACTTTGAAGGAAACCTATGATTAAATGTGTTTAAGTTGGAGTAGTACTGAGATAGGTAACCTCTGAAAGGCCAAATGTTTCACCTATGTGAGCATCACCTAGATGCAATGAGTGCTAAGTGTTCCATTTATTCTCATGAGAGATGGATTCTTGTGAACCGCTACTCATGAGAGATGGATTTTTGTGAACCGCTTCCCATGAAAGATGGGTCAATGAATTGGACTTTAAAAAATACCCAGCTGAATCTTGGTAGCAATATCACAATAGAGAATAGCTAACAATAAAATAATAGAAAAAAGTTAATAATTAGATCAATTGTGCAATTTTATTGCTACCAATACCGCACTAAAATTAGTGATTTTGTGTATAAGTATTGGATCAATTATGCAAATTTTGTGGTGGTCAAAGCAAACAGTTAACAACGAGGCAATAGGAAATATGTATGGGACATCAACTTGAAATGACCATTTTTCGACCTTAGTGTGCATAAAAAATTTCATAAAATTCCTCAAAACTATCCAAAAGCCAATCTTAAACTAGATACAAAGATAACATAAAAAATCATCAAAATTCTATAATATCAGATAGATATATATATATATATATATATATATATATATATATATAATTAACTATAACAACTACTGATAACCCGCCCCTTACGAAAGGACAGTATTCCACTGTAGAGCAGTGTAAAATATGAGATTAAGACGTAGTTTCCAACATAGATCAATTAAATTAATGTGGACAAATCTCAAAACTTCACTATCAAAGCTCTATTGGCGTGAGGAAGAGACAGAGCAAAGACCCCACACATTCTGAGCGGATCACGTTGTGTGCACCATCTCCATCTTTATAAAATTGGTTTTGATTTAATGGGTGCTTACGGATGCCCTTAACTGCTTCTCCTCTATAAACACAGACGCAACGAATCTGAGGCAGGCAGGTAAAGGGAAGGAAAAAGAGGAGGAAGTGAAGTTAGAATGGATCCATCTGTGGAGAGGCAAGTGAAGTACGAAGAAGAGAATAAGAGTAGAAATAAATCAATGGTGCATGTGTTCCAGGTTCCTCTTCATTATCCCAGGTATACCAAGTCTGATTATGAATCCATGCCCGAAGCCCAACTGGATACATTGCTTGCTGAATATGGACTGAAAGTTGGGGGAGATGTTCACTCCAAGAGAAAGTATGCCATGGGGGCTTTCCTCTGGCCTCAGGAGCTTCGTTAGATGCCTTTTATTTCAATTCTAAGGGATATATATGTATATGGTTGGTTTTGACTCTGGTTTCTTCTAGTTCTAAGGTAAATCCATGTATAACAAGTCAGATGTTTTAACTGTTTTCAGATTCCATTGATCGTTTGTGATCTCTGGTGTCATGTGGGTTTGAGAAGTTTGGTTTTTGTTTGTGGGTTTCAGTTTCGCCCAGAGAAATATATAGATCATCATGTGGATTTCATGAGTCTGTTTCTCCATAGCTTTTATCTGGTTTCATTTTGTAGTTCTTGGTTTTCTTTCTATTTCTCAGTTGCTTGTATAATTCATTTTGTATGTACTGATGTTTTTGGATTTGATTTTGAGAATTTAATAATTTAGTATCTTTCTGCTTCTTTATTTCTTCATGATAGATCATGGAATGTGATCTAAAATAATTAGACAAAAGAAATTTCATTCTGTCAAATCTAATAGTATAAAAAAATCAACATTATGTGTCTATAACTCATTTTGTTTTCATATTGAATTACAAGATTACTTGAGTGTTAATACATGAGAGTGTTGAATGATAAATAGTAGAGAATTGCAGGCAACAGATTTTAGAATCTATAATATTGAACACTGTAATCTCTGGTTCCTTTCTTTTTGATGGTGGGTCATAGAGCGCGATCTAAATTAATTAAACAAAAAAAGTTCTGACACATGAAAGAAATACAACACTATATATTTATAATTCATTGTATTTTCATATTTAGTTACTAGTGTTGTTACAATCATGGTTTTATCCAATATAGTTCATTCTATAGTTGCTAAATGCTTTTGGATCTGTTTCTATACGTTTATTTTTTGTCAATGTTTTAGTACTTTTTTTTGTTCCTTGCTTTCTGATGATAGATGTAGAGTGTGTTCCAAATTAATTAGACAAAGAAGACATCACACATGTGAAAGAAATGCAACATTATGTGTCTGTAATTCATTCTGTTTTCATATTAAATTAAAGACTACTCTAGTGTTGCAATAACGGGAGTATTTGAATGAAAATAAGTAAAAATTAAAGAGTTTATAATTTTGAAGGTTAGTTTTTTGGATTTGATTGTAAATCTTTTCTATCAAGATTTTAGATCACACTCCAAAATCCATTATTATTCCTACTATATAATCTATCATAGAGATTTTAGATCACACTCCAGATCCATTCTTATTAACATTCTACAAACCATCATAAGATTGATAAAAAGTTAAAAGAACAAATCCAAAATCTACAATATTCAATGATAAATAATTACTATTTTAGAAATAGAGGGAATGATAAGTTAACTTATTTGATTAGCACAAGGCATGAGTTTTGAATTCCTAATTTAATGGGAATAAAAATAAAGCTGAATTAACCTAAACAAAACACTTTAGAAATAAATATATTTGTTCTTTATGTAATTTTTCAACCCTTTAATTCAGAAAATTCAAACATTAAAACTATTTAAATATACATATAAAAACTAATAGTAAAATTTTAGAATTATTAAAAGTAAAGATTTTACATCTTTTTATATAAAACTGAATTAACCTAAACAAAATACTTTCCAATTATATGCATTCATTCTTTACCCAAATTTTTAACCTTTTGATTAAAAAATTAAACACTAGAACTATTTAAATATGTTTATAAAAGCTAATAATAAAATTTCAAATTGATTTAAAAATAAAGGTTCTACATCTTTTTATATTAATTTTTTTACATTCATTATATATATTTTTAACTCTTTAATTAAAAATTCAATCACTAAAACTATTTAAATATGTATATAATAACTAATAATAAAATTTTAGAATAATTGAAAAGCAAAGATTTTAATTTATTTTATGAATAATTTTTTTAACAAAAATCCAACTAAAAAGGACAAAAAAAATCTTGAAGTGAATGTACGAGTCAATATAATGATCACGCTTATTGCGGAGAGTGGGTGAAGGGAGTAAGCTTTCCACATGGGAGTTGCTTTCTTCAAGTAATTTCTATACCACCTAACTTTAACAGCTTGCGACGGACAATTAAAGGAAGGATATAATGTTTGTACGAAAAAGTAGTTCGATACAATTGCATGGACAGCATTTCAAGCTTTAAATTTGATGGCCCCGTATGTTTTTAATGGTGAAAATGGTATTTTTCTTATGATACTTTATTAGTTGGGTTTGTTTTAACATAGTCGTAATGTATTAGCAGTATATTTTTATTATTTTTATATAAACTATGGTAAAATCAATTTATTGTTTTTACATTCCAATGTGTATGGTATTTGGGAGAAAAGGAGGGGAGGAAGAAAGGGAGGAGCACGAGAATGAAGGAGCAGGTCAAAAAATAAAGAATAAGATAGAAAATAAATATTAATTAAACAAGCAAAAAATAAAAGGGTAATAAACAAATGTTTAGTAAGTCAAATAGCAACAAAAGACAAAAGAAAAAGATAGGATTGTGGATATTTTAGTTCTAAGTGGTAAAATTATTTAAATTTTTATTAATTATGATTTTATATATTTTAAGGATTTTGATTTAATTGATAAGTTTGTTATTTATTATTTTAGATTAATTTTGTAAATATAAAAAATAATTTTGTTTTAGATTCTAAACTATATATATATATATATATATATATATATATATATATATATATATATATATATTGAAAGAATGCAAGTTATAGTAGTGATTGTAGTGAAGAAACTACAAGAGTAGATGACTAAAGACTCAAAACAAGCCTACTAATATAACATTAACCCTAATTCATCACAATCATATAGAATTCAACACACATTTAGACCAAGATCTCATCACATCTAGAGAGTTCATTGTCAAATCATTGCATCAACATCACATTACTAGTTACACATGATTGGGCATATTGAATGGTAGCTAAGTGGCGTGTCTTTGATTTTATTTGAACTATTAAATTAGATGAAAGGCTTGACACAAGCGTACACTCTCACTTACCAAGATCTCAAGGCTCTTTAATCAACATTGTATGTCATTTATTCTAGGTCTATATATCAAAGAAAATATGAATATGATTGTTTCTAATAGTGAGATTAATTATGTGCATAAAGGTCAATTCGTCTTGTAAAGACAATTTTCATGCATATCTAGACAATGGTGAACATTAGAGAACAAATTTACCTATTTATAAATGTGGTCATCTAGTAGGTTAAATAGAGTTCCAACACAAGGTATCATACATCATATTTTACAATCAATTAGCATAAATTGTTTAGGCCTTCAAGAAATTTTAGTTTGTCCTTCTCAATCTTTATGTAATGTCTTGAATTAACTTAATTTAATAATTTAATTAAACTTGTAAAAAATGATATTTATTGAGGAATTAGTTTCTCTTTAAAACCATTGAATATTTAGTTCAAACTCTCTGAAACCTCTCTATTAAATTCAATAATCTAGTAATCAAGTAAACAAAAATATTCACCAAACTTCATAGAATTATTGAAACTTCATGCAACTTATATTAAATATTTTTAACTTATTTTTAGCATTGGATATATCATTTTTATGTTTAATATTGTAACCAATAGAAACAAACATCTACAACAATTTATCTCATAAAAAGACATTAAAACTAGAGTCAAAATGATTTTGCAACAACTATGAACTCATGGAAACTTACCAAAAAAGCCCACAATAAGTATTTATTTATCCAATAACTTAAATCTCTCTCTCTCTCTCTCTCTCTCTCTCTCTCTCTCTCTCTCTCTATATATATATATATATATATATATATATATTGATGAACTACAACTGATTGAATATCTTGAGGAAGATTTTGACAATGGATTGGATATTTGAAAGATAATGATTAATGATCACCGAGCTACTAATGTGTACGTAAGACATTAAATCAGTTAATGTATTGTCATTGATGGGTATGTGCAGGATCATGGTATACCAAACTATGGCCTTAAGTGGCAATGAAAAATCAAAAAATCAGGGTTAGTCAACTTGACGTAAAAAGTTGAACATCTTATGAACCTTATGTGAAAAAGTTGTAAGAATAGAATCTGTAGGAAATTGAATGTAGTTTCTAAACTACTAGCCCTTGTCTAAATTTTTTATTTATTTAATTGTTCAAAATTTTAGATTTCAATGTAGTAGTACGAAAATTTTAGGGAAAAGATAAAAAGTACATGTATGTCTGACCACCTTAATCATAATCAAATGATGATATGTTTTTCCAAGATTCTAGATATAAGTAGTAGACTCATTCACAGATGTGACGCATATTTTTTTGTAATTTTTTGCCAAATAAATAATTAAATATGAATTTTCTGCTACAAATTTGTTGGAATTAAAAAACTCTCGTGTCTGATCACCTTAACTAATTCTAAACTTTACAAAATTAAATTTTTTTTTCCCTTATAGTAGCCGAAGCATAGAATGTGACGCGTGTTTCGGATTTCAAAAAGGTTAAACGGTTTGAAAGTTATAGTTATTTTTCAATCAATATGTCAATTACAACTTTAAAGATAACTCAATTGAAAATAAGTAATAATTACTTACCGAACTCAAAATTTGACAGCAATTATATTGATGGAAAGCTGATAATGTCTTTAAGAAACCCTTTTCACTTCATCAATTTTGAGTGAAAAAATAGTCATTAGCTACATGGTCAAACTCTCGATATCAGAAACTATCTCTTGAAACACGCCTAAAGGGTTGACCACCCACATTTGGTATTGCCCAAGCAAATACCAAGCCTAATCGAATATCCGATATATCCAAAAAATTTGGATATCCGATAATATCGGATATCCAAAAATACCCACCTAATTCAAAATTTCAATTGCACTAGTTTTCTCAATTTCAAGTTTCATATTAAATTATATTGTCTTATGTTAATATTAAATGAGATAAGTATTTTTTTATAATTTTAAAATATATATTACAAATTATTTATTACGTATCGTATTATTATTATTTATTTCTATATTGTATTATTATTTAATTTTTTTCAATGTTAAATATTAGTATGTATTATATTATTATTATTTATTTATGTATTGTCTAATAGTATAATATTAACTTATTAAATATTGAATACAATCAATTGATTTTTTGACTCTGGAAAAAAATTTCACACAGATGTAGAACCACCATATGCTCATCATCTATCCTAGAAACTGACAGTGGCATAAAAATTGATGTAAGAACATTTAAGGTAAATTGTCCACAAAAAGGTATATGAAACCCTTAAATATACATTAAAATGTGGAGAGAGAGAGAGAGAGAGAGAGAGAAGGGGAAGGGGAGAGAGTAGGAGAGAGTAGGAGGGAGAGAGTGAGAGAGAGAGAGAGAGAGAGAGAGAGAGAGAGAGAGATTTTGGCAAAATTTTGGTAGGAGATATCAGATATCTGATAATATCGGATATCTGATATTATTGGATTTTTGATTCTTTTGACTGGTGGAAAGTAAAAACAATATTCTCTAGGTCCCTCTAGTGAGTCATGTTTTTTTGCTGAATTATAGGATTCGAGTTGCAGTGAATCACATTTTGTCTCTAGAGAAGACAAAAATCCACTTTTTGGTTGGATTTTCTCTATTACCAAAGGTATTTGCATTACCTTTTTGGTCTAACTATGGGGAGTAGTAGTCATTGAAAGCATAAACGGAAGAGGAGACTCACAAATGAAGATGTTGAAGTGTATAGAGAAATGGATAGGGTTTCCCATCGGAACAAGAGACGAGGTATGTTAAATATTAATGAAGATGTCGACATAGACCCACCTTTGAATGTGGTTTCAAGTGAAGAACATGAATTTGAAGATCAAAATGTAGGTTTTGAAAATGAACATATAGATGTGGCCAATGGAAGTGTGGATGTTGTCAATGACAATCCATCGATTGAATATGAAGGAATTAACAATGATAATGGTGCAGAAGAACCAAATCAATGTTACACATCTCCAAATTATATGAGAAATGAAGTCCCTTTAGAGGAAGAAAGATAAACTTCAAAATTGAGACATTCAATAAGAACTAAATGGTTACTTGAAATTGATGAGAACATAATGAGCAATTTCGATGGCAAGAGATCAGAAAGAACTGTTCGGTTGTAGGTTTCAAAACTTTTTGATCAATTTTTTAGCCACAAGACGTTGGTTGATAAATGTCAAATGTTTGTGCAATTGTTAAAGATGCAGAAGATGAGACGTATACTAGTCAAATTGAAGATTAGTGTGAACAAGAAAAAGGAGCAGAATGCTATTATTGTGAGAAATATTTTTAGTGCTCTCAATTCCATTGGGAAGACTACCAAGGAAAAAGATAAGAGAGCTGCTAGGAGGGTTATTACAACCTCCTTAGTAAGTCATCCTTTGAGAAAGGCTCGTTTGATTAGACAAACTTGTGTTGACTTGAATCTAAATTGTAAAACTTTGGATAGAGCACTTGCAAGAAGAGAAAGACTTGATGATCCTCTTCAAAATGATACATGGACTTATGGTGGGAGACTTTCACGTTACGATAAGAAGCTTACCGATGCTGTGAAGGATCAAATTCAACTATTTTGGCAATCTAACTCAAGAGTGTCACCAAATGTGAAGGATGTCTTGAAGTTGAGAATTGACATTCGAGACTGCACCCCGCATCCCAAATATTATTTGGAGGTGAGTCAAACAATGTTGTTCAAAAATTTTTGTGAGACACATCCAACATTGCAAATATAACAAAGAGCTTTTGAAGCCTTGAAGCCTTTTTTTGTGTGCCTCTTAAGATTCGAAATACTTGTTGTTGCAAATATCATGTGGAGTTTTCAATGCACCATGAATTGTTATGAGCCATTCATTCTACTTTGCATAGTAGTGAAATGTTGGAGGAGTGTGGTGCAAGTGCTCTTCCAAAATCATCAAGAGACTTGCTAGATCATTTATTATGTCCTAGAGATGATGGATGTTTCTTTTATAGAAAAGATTGCTTAAATGACAAGTGCTCAGAGTGTGGTGGGCTAGTGAAGTTTGTTGAATGTTAACATGAGGGCGGTGAACATGATTTTGGAAAGAAAATTGTCCACAAAAAGGTATATGAAACTATTAAATATACATTAAAAAGTGGAGGTGAAGGCTCTAGATGTGAGTTGGTTACTAAAGAATGCAATGTAGCTGATTTTATTTCAGATTTTAGGAAGAATATTTTTTACAAGTATGCAAGGCATAGTCACAAGTCTCAGTGGTTGGATCAACAATTTAGGATGTTTAAGGACACTTTACCAATTGGCACTATTATATTAGTTGTTGACTTTGCAGAGAACTATACATTGCAGCCCCAAAATGAGTTGCAAGCTCAATATTACAATTCTATTCAGGTTTCTATTTTTGTGCACATAACATATAGACATTCCCCTAATAGTATAGAAGATGATCAGAACATAATCATAGAGTACCATTTTTATATGAGAGATGATAGATCACACTCATCCAAGTTTGTCCAACATTGCTTTGAGAATTATTTTGAGTGGATGTGGGAAAATAATATTGCTATGGATAGACATCTCATTTGGTCAGATAATTGCATAGGTCAATTAAAAAATGCTCGTATGTTTTATTGGTTATGTAGAATGCATGTAGAGAGAGGCGTACCTCATATTTGGAGTTTTTTTGAGGCCAATCATGGAAAAGGGGATCATGATGGAGCAGGTACATGCGTAAAGAGAGCTCTAGTTAAGGAGCAACTGAGGATTTCAAGTGCAAAAATCATTGATGCTCATTCTATTGTTGATTTATATACTTCAGCATTGTCACAGAGGGGACTCTTGATTCAACAGTGCACAGATTCTTTTGGTTGGTTGAGTTGGGCACAATAGGAGATAGGTTGGATTGTCAAACTATGAAAGATTCTTAAAAAATGCATTCATTTCGAAGCTCAGATGCTAGTACATGGACCATGTGGACATGAGAGTTGGCTTGTTATTGTCCGAGTTGTCTCCAGTGTGATTGGGATTAGTGTGAGTCAAGTGAGTGGGTTGATACATGGGTTCCACATTATCTTACTCCTTTATCTCTCACAGTCTCTATAATAAATGATGACATGGATTATTCACTTGACTGCAACCATCTTTTAGATCTTCTACAGCCAGGACATGTTTTTGCATTGGTTGCACCACAAGTGAATGATGAGAGATCAGATTACTGGTTAGCACGTTGTGTACAAGGAAAGTAGAAGCTTGCACAGCCGACGACAGATGATGATATGTTCACATATCCAACATGATCACATGTTGTTGCAGGAACATGGTTGCGCACATATATGATTAAAAATAATGGCATTCCTGCGTTTGAAGACTATGAGAAGCACAAAACTATTCTCATGTAATCACACCTTGTTATAGCAGCCAATGTTAAGTTGTTGAAACATCAAGGAAAACCAAAGACAAAGGAACTTTGGACTATTAGTACTGCTAATCATGAAGCAATATTGAATACTCTCAAGCATAGAGATGACCCTTCAGGCACACTTCAGTAGGTAAGTTCAACTCAAGTTGCAAGGTTTTCCATGTTTATTACGATTACGTTCAATAAATTAATTATAGTTTTTTGCTTTATTTGTTTGAGCCAATAAACTTGGTTTTGTATGTGGATTGTAAATGCAGTTGGATACATATATGATAGATATAGAAGATTGAGGTGTGCATTTGATTAGCCCATCTTTTATGACGGTAAACTTCACTATGCATTGTCTAGTCATGTTCTTTGGTTAGTTTAGTTACTTATACATGTTCATGATCTTTTTCTCAAACCTATATAAACTTCTTATATTCTCTATTAACTTTTCTTCTGCCTTCCGAATGCAAGGATTGGAGCAAAAAGGACACTTATTTTTTATATATAGTTGTGTAATTTGCATATTTAGATGCCAAATTTTGTATATAAAACCAACAATAAAATGTAATGTGCATAGTTAGATGCCAAATTTTGTATATAAAAACAACAATCGAATGTAATGTGCATATTTAGATGCCAAATTTTGTATATAAAAACAACAATCGAATGTAATGTGCATATTTAGATGCCAAATTTTGTATATAAAAACTTAGATGCAAAATTTGAATATAAAAGAGCCCATGGGGTTGATTTGCAAATATTAAAAGCCGACATTTGTATCGTCTTAATGCCATGTAAAGTGCAAAAAATGTGTTTCCTTACTATGAATGTTGTATCCTTATATAATTTGTATCATCTTAATTTTGTATCCTTACATTTGTATTGTCTTAATTCCATGTACATTTGTATCATCAAATGATGTAATAGTTGGAGTCATTGAGCCAAAATTGGTCAAATGTGTCCAAAGTAAAATGATGATTCCTGGGGTGAAGGGATAGTGTTTAAGGATTGCATCCTAGCACCGAATGGACTATTCCATTAGCTCTGGTTAGGTGGGTAAATGCTAGGAACAACCCCATTTTGACCACTGAGTCAGTAGAATGTTCTGGACCATGCTAGACCAAAGTGTCCCCAAGGTGCACTAAGCACGATTGGGCAGAAAAATTTTGAGGCTCGGTTCTCAGACTCCATGAGAGGTATCAACGATCCATGAGATGCTGCAAGACTTCATTTATGAGGCCTAAAATAACTTCTCTCTGTTATGGGAGATTCAAATTTATTTGAATTTGGCACACCAGTCTCGCTCGATGACAAAACTTGCAGTGAGGGTTAGTTGAACATTGCACTAATGAGTTTCTTCCAAACCGTTCATCCTGACACCAAATGGACAATTCCATTAGCTCTAGTTGGATAGGTAAATGCTAGGAACAACCCCATTTCAAACACTGAGTCAATAGAACATTTCAAACCATGTCAGACCAAAGTGTCCCCAAGGTGCATTAAGCACAATTGGGCAGCAAACTTTTGAGTCTCAATTCTCAGACTCCATGAGAGGTATCGACGATCTGTGAGATGATACATGACCACATTTATAAGGCCTAGAATAACCTCTCTCCATTCTAGGAGATTTAAATCTGTTTGAATTTGGTACGCTAGTCTCGTTCGATGCCAAAACTTACAGTGAGGGTCAGTTGAAAGTTGCACCAATGGATTTTTTCCAAACCGTTCATTCTGACACTGAATGGACTATGTCATTAGCTCTATTTGGGTGGGTAAACACTAGGGACAACCCCATTTTGACCACCGAGTTAGTAGAACATTCCCCACCATGCTAGACCAAAGTGTCCCCAAGGTGCACTAAGCACGATTGGGCAACGAACTTTTGAAGCTCCTATCTCAGACTCCGTGAGAGGTATTGACAATTTGTGAGATGCTATAGGACTATGTTTCTAAGGCCTATAATAACTAATCTCTATTCTGGGAGATTCAATTTTTTTTTTGGCGTGCCAGTCTCGCTTGATGCCAAAACTTGTAGTGAGGGTCAGTTGAAAGTTGCACCAATGGGTTTCTTCCAAACTGTTCATCTCAGCACCGAATGCACTATGCCATTAGCTCTATTTGGGTGGGTAAACACTAGGGACAACCCCATTTTGACCACTGAGTCAGTAGAACATTTCAGACCATGCCAGACCAAAGTGTCCCCAAGGTGCACTAAGCACGAATGGGAAGCAAACTTTCGAGGCTCAATTCTCAGACTCCATGAGAGTTATTAGAAATCTATGAGATGCTATAGGACCATCTTTCTGAGGCCTACAATAACCTCTTTCCATTCTGGGAGATTCAATTTTTTTTGAATTTGGCATGCCAGTCGCACTCGATGACAAAACTTGCAGTGAGGGTCAGTTGAAAGTTGCACCAATGAGTTTCTTCCAAACCGTTCATCCTGACACTGAATGGACTATGCCATTAGCTCCAGTTGAGTGGGTAAATGCTAGGACCAACCCCATTTTGACCACTAAGTCAATAGAATGTTCCAGACCATGTCAGACCAAAGTGTCCCCAAGGTGCACTAAGCACAATTAAGCGAACTTTCGAGGCTCATTTATAGGACTCTATGAGAGGTATCAGAGATGCGTGAGATGCTACAGGACTATGTTTTTGAGGCCTACAATAAACTCTCTCCATTCTGAGAGATTCAAATTTTTTTGAATTTGGCACGCTAGTCTCGCTCGATGCCAAAACTTGAGTGAGGGTCAGTTAAAAGTTGCACCAATGGATTTTTTCCAAACCATTTGTACCAGCATCAAATGGACTATACCATTAGCTCTGATTAGGTGGGTAAATGCTAAGGACAACCTTGTTTTGACCACTAAGTCAGTAGAACATTCCAGACCAAAGTGTCCCCAAGGTGCACTAAGCATGATTGGGCGGTGAACTTTCGAGGCTTGTATCTTGGACTCCGTGAGAGGTATCGATGATCTATGAGATGCTACATGATTGCATTTTTGAGGCCTAAAATAACCTCTCTCCATTTTGGGAAATTCAAATTTGTTTGAATTTGGTGCACCAATCTCGCTCGATGCCAAAACTTGCAGTGAGGGTCAGTTGAAAGTTGCACCAATGAGTTTCTTCCAAATCGTTCATCCTAGCACCGAATGAACTATTCCATTAGCTCTGGTTGGGTGGGTAAATGCTAGGGACAACCCCATTTTGAACACTAAGTCAGTAGAATGTTTCAGACCATGCCAGACCAAAGTGTCCCCAAGGTGCACTAAGCACAATTGGGTAGTGAAATTTTGAGGCTCGCTTCTCAGACTACGTGAGAGGTATCGACAATCTATGAGATGCTACAAGACCACATTTCTGAGGCCTACAATAAAATCTCTCCATTCCGGGAGATTCAAATTTGTTTGAATTTGGCATGCCAGTCTCGCTCGATGCCAAAACTTGCAGTGAAGGTCAGTTGAAAGTTGCACCAATAGATTTTTTCCAAACCATTTATATCGGCACCAAATGGACTGTGCCATTAGCTCCAGTTGGATGGGTAAACACTATGGACAACCCCCTTTCAACCACTGAGTCAGTAGAATGTTCCAAACCATGCCGAACCAAAGTGTCCCCAAGGTGCACTAAGCATGATTGGGCAGAAAACTTTTGAGGCTCGTATCTTGGACTCCATGAGAGGTATCAATGATCCGTGAGATGCTACAAGACCATGTTTCTAAGGCCTACAATAACCTCTCTCCATTTTTGGAGATTCAAATTTGTTTGAATTTGGCACGCTAGTCTCGCTCGATGTCAAAACTTGCAGTGAGGGTCAATTAAAAGTTGCACCAATGGGATTTTTCCAAACCATTCATCCCGACACTGAATGGACTATGCCATTAGCTTTGGTTAGGTGGTTAAATGCTAGGGACAACCCTATTTCAACCACTAAGTCAGTAGAATGTTCTAGACCATGCCGAACCAAAGTGTCCCCAAGGTGCACTAAGCACGATTGGGAAAAAAACTTTTGAGGCTCATATCTCAAACTCCATGAGAGGTATCGATGATCCGTGAGATGCTACAAGACCATGTTTCTGAGGCCTACAATAACCTTTCTCTATTCTAAGAGATTCAAATTTATTTGAATTTGTCACGCCAATCTCGCTTGATGCCAAAACTTATAGTGAGGGTCAATTGAAAGTTGCACAACTGGATTTATTCCAAACCATTCATCCCGACACCAAATGGACTGTTCCATTAGCTTCGGTTGGGTGAGTAAACTCTAGGGAATAGTAATGGTTGAATTTTGTAATCGAATCAATCAATGAAAATAAATTTCTCTGCATTTTTATAGTTCTCTGTCCCATGGAACAGTCTAGGCAATAGTGAATTGATTAGAATAAATCTAATGTGATCTTGGCTTGGTTGTGATATAGGAACGCTGTCTTGTGTTTGTTTACAAGTTTATGTAACTATTTCATTATTTGGAATATCATTCCAATATTAGTATTTATTGATGTTGAATTAATCATTTAAGTGAATTCATGTGTGCATACAATGCCAATCCTACAATGCCTCAATTCATCATTTAAGTGAATTCATGTGTGTAATTGAAGCCTCTTTGAAGTACTCTTTGGCTCTGATGGATCCTGCATTCAAACACAAAAGTGAAACCCCAAATTAGATTAAAATTTAGAATCATAGTCAACAATAATAAATAAAATTTAAACTAAAATTGAACTCTCATATACCTTGCCTCTCTGTCTCCTCCTGCTGATAGGAGACCTAATATATGTCCTTGGTAGCATAGGAATAGTGCCACCAATGTCGACTCCCACCTGTATATGTTTGCAAACATGAGATTGATCTATGAGTTATATTATTTAATGTTAAATACTTGGTAGAAAATATATGTTTACAAAATAACTGAATTAACATTAAAACTTGCCTGTGTTGAACTTTCTTCAAGAATTATTGGTTGAGTCATTAGCGATACAAACCCTTGGCATTCTGGCTCCCTCAAACTAGGAGTGACCTACAAAAGTCAAACAGATACTTCATACTATCATAACTTGACCATATTATATATACTTGATAGTAAAATACACACAAATAACTTTAGAAATGTATGTACCATGGGGCTATCACTGCGAATGGATATGCCTGTGACTCTATTGTGACAATAGGGTCTCAGAGCATCATCATATGCCACACTCTATCAAATAAACCATGTAAATTAAAAATAAGTACGCACAACTGATAAGTATACATGTATGCATAAACAAACTAAATTACTTAATTACCTTTCCCTTGTCAACAACTGACACTTGCACACCCTCACATTGCCCCCCCGGTGGCAACTGGTGACACCTGCATCAGTATGTAAAAGATGATCATAAAAATTAGAAAAAAATGTACATATACTATTATCATAATTTAAAAGGAAACTAATGAGTACATTAAAACATATGTATCGTGCAAGTGTCAAGACCAAATGATATGGCTGAAAGCGTGGACCCCTCCACCTGTGCAATCTCCTCCTTTGTCATCAACTGAACATAAATGCAACATATAAAAAGACATAAGTGAGAAATTATTATAAGAAAATTCTACTAAAAATATGAACAATAAAATTTAAATAAATTGTAAAAAGTGAACTGTTTATCCTTACCATAATAGTGGGATTCCATGGCTTTGAAGGCCCCTGATGGACATCTCCATGGCTTCTTTAGTGCTTGTAGTGTGCTATGTATAATCTTCCACGTCAAAGGTGAAATTATATACATCACCATATGTCAGGGGACCTAAGCACATATTCTTGCATATAATGCAAGTGTGGGGCACACAAACATGTGAGCTCGTGGAGGATGTGGAAGTGCCAGAAGCATTAGGATGAGGAGGAAACAATGTTGTGCTCTGCATAACTAGCATATCACTCAAGCTGTCAATGGCTCGAATAGTCTATGAGCCGGCCTCAACAATAATGTTAGGATGTTGCACTGTGGGAGGTGGTGAAATCTCGGGAGGGGGGACATATGTGTGGGATTTCACCCATTGTGCCCATGGCCTGTCCTGAGGAGCACCTAAACCTACACCTTGGTTTGGTTTCATACTCCAATAATTCACCTTGTGACTGAGCAAAAATTCAACATATAATTTTTTAATAAAATAAAATGGGACATCCAAATTGTTGTGAGGTGGTCTATCAAAAACCATCCACCAACAGTCCCAAAAGTTGTCATGTATTGCACTATTTATGCACCATCTAATTGACAACTTGGTTTTTTTATGGTCTACTTATAGACCAGTTTTAGGATCCATAAAAAGATTAGCTATGTCATGTTTTGTTATATTTAGGTTCATGACTTGATCATAATCAAGCCCATCATCAAACTGGGCATGCATGGAATCGCGCCAAAGAAGTGCAACACTATGTTGTTGTGTAAGTTTCTCCATGTTTTCAATAATTGAGTTCAATGTCATAAACATGGGGTGCAATGTGGGGATATTGGCATAGGTGGTTTGAAATCCTCTAAGTTCATTTAGATTATCTCCTATTAGATCCTCTAAACAGTGAGGGTTTGTGATAGGTACATCTTCTGGAGGTGGGAGATTGTTGGGAGGTGGTTCTGGATTGTTTGTGGGATCATTAGGAGGGTTTTATGATTCCAAGTCTGATTACAATGAAAAAACAAATAGATAATTACAATAAATTTTAAAAAACAATACAAAAAATCATTTAAACGACTAATTTTTATATAAAAACTATAAATTTCTATTAAAAAACAATAAAAATAATAAAAACAACAAAAATTTGAAGATTGGACTTACCTTAGATTTTTAGACAAATCATATAGGGGCTTGCAAAGCTGATATCCAAAACCCTTAGCCGCGTTCATGTTTTCACAATGAGAAAATGATGAACACGGCTGGGGGTACAGTGTTATATTTACTAGCAAATATCGAATATCCAATATTATCAGATATCTGATTAAGCCTTTTTCTTTGGATTTTGGCTTGGCTAGGTGTACTAACACCCAGGCCTACTAAAAAGTCAACATATGCATTTGTGCACTTTTGGGCAAGTGAAAATAAGTTTTTTTCACATTGCCACTTTTTGGCATACCATGATCCTACACATACCCTGATGTCAACTAGCTTTGACTATACTTATCATGATGGTTACAAATATCTTAAGAAGGAAATAATGATGAAGGAATGAAGAATCTATATGAAGATGAGATGGATGAGAAAGATATAGATATGGTATTCATTGGGTAACTGGGTATGTGCAAGATCATGAGGGGCCAAACTATGCCCTTAAGTGGCAATGAAAAATCAGCAAATCAGGGTTAGTCAACTTGACGTGAAAATTTCAACTAGCTATGAACCTAATATCAAAAAGTTGTAAAAATAGAATCTATAGAAAATTGAATGAAGTTTCTAAAATACTAGGCCTTTTTTGAGAAAAAGTTAGTATGATTGGTGAAAAGTATAGATTTCAATGCAGCAGTACAAAAATTTCAAGAAAAAAATAAGAAGTAGGTGTATGTCTGACCACCTTAATCATAATCAAATGATAATATTTTATTATAAGATTTTATATATAAGTAGTAGACTTGTGCTCGGATGTGACGCATATTTTTTTGTAATTTTATTCTAAAAAAATAATTAATTATAAATTTTTTGCTACAACATTTTCAGAATAAAAAAACTCCTGTGTCTAACCACCTTAACTCATTCAAAAGTTTACAAAATTCATATTTTATTATTTTTTCCTTATAGTAGGCAAAGCATAGAATGTGACGCATTTTTTAAATTTCAAAAATATTATACCATCTGAAAGTTATAGTCATTTTTCAATCAGTATATAAGTCAGCACTTTAGAGGTAGCTCAATTAAAAAATAACTAATAATTACTTAACGAATTCAAAATTTGACAGCAATTATATCAAAAGAAAGCTGATAATCTCCTTAAGATCCCCTTTTCATTTTATCAAATTCGGGTGAAAAAAAAGTCATCCGCTACATTGTCAAAGTTTTGAACTGACATCGCCACTTTTTGGCCCCTCATGATCTTGCACATACCCAACTTATTGATGATTCTATGACATTATGTTAGTTATTTGATTGTATTACATGAATCTATTATGGATTGAAGATCAAGAATGTACAAGTTCATAAGTTTGGTAAATGAAGAATTCAGTATACACTGAGCAGTGTAGTGTACATACTAAGTATAATGTTAACTAAGCTAGTTATCACCGACGCATTATGGTATTGACCAAGTGAAAGAAATAAATGGAACTTGTGGTTGCCGACTAAAATGATGAGCTGGACATTTATTTATGATTCCAAGGTAAATGATAATGTTTGTTATGATGATCAAATGGTTGAAAAAATTCAAAGATGATCAAATGAAGAAGAATGAAACATGTTACTGACACAACTGTCGATGAAGGTTAAAGTGGCAAAATAAATAGTGAAGATTAAGAGGCAAAATCTATGGATGGAAATAAAATATTTTATGATGTCTATATAAAGAGATAAAAGATTCATTATTGAGTCCATTGCAGGAGATTTCACATGAAAAGATTGAATTCATGTGAGGGTGATAAAATTGGTTGAAGACAAAATCGATAAATTCTCCAAACAAAACCGAGCAATAGAGAAAGCAATTATCGATCAGAACAAAATTGAAAGAAATAAAGAGATTGAATTGATTATTGATCAGAGGTATTTTTGAGCTTAGCATAGATCTAAAAATCTAGAAATCAAGTTGTATTTGAATCATATCATTACTGTATTAGTTTAACCATTGTTACAGATAAATATCTTAACCGAGGGGAGTTAACAGTCTTTATATTTCAATATGACATTCAATGAAATTTGATTATTTTCTTGTTGACCTCATAGTGAATGTTTGGTCAAGGGAGAACTGTTAGTGATAAATCCTCTAACCAGGTCACACCTCATAGTGTGATTTTGTAACCTTTAATAGGGTTGGCTCCTAACTGAGATCACTTCAAAATAGTGAATTATTTTGGGTTACCCATCCCAGGTGGTTTTGTTGGAAACTGTAATTGAAACAATTGTTGTATTGTCATTGATGTCAAACCTTAACTGGTAAGACAGTTGCTATCTAAGAAAGTACTATATCTATTGGTTGATTAAAAGGATAGGGCAAGGGAAATAACAATAGCACCTAAGAAATTGGTTGAGTTATTTAATACTTCAATGAGTACTTGATTATTTGGCACTATGATGAGATAATGTATTGTTTATCTAAGTAAGAAGAAATATTGAAGAAGTAGGCTTAACCAAGAAAAAGTGAAGAAATCTAGTTTAAGCCGAGTGATGTTAGTGTCAACCGAGTGCCAGTATATGCTGAGTAAATCTAGTGTTGACCAAACATCAGTTTATGCCGAGCAACAAGAAATTACCGAGCAAGACAGTGGTAGCCAAGGAAGATAGTTTGTAGAAATGACCGAGTTACATAGTGATGACTGAGGAGATGAACATAGTATTGACCGAGCATCAGCAATTTACATTTGGAGGAAGAATTTAGATTTTCAGCTGAATTAGTTGAGTTCTTGGGTTATGTAAATTATTTTAAATTTATTAATTGATTGTATGGAGAATTTATTGCATGGTAAATCATTTTATTATGGATTCAATGACGAGATTGAAGATGTTTCTAGAAGGATGTATGAAGGACTTAAATGTTGGAAGGATCTGTTGGATCTGACCTAAACTAAGATCTATGAAGGAGATTATGAGGCAAAAGACAAATCTATCTATCTAGAGAGGTATAAAGGAAACCTAATGGTGAGGTTACAGAGTATGTTGGTGTTGTTGATGTTATTGATTGATAAGTCTAAGAAGAAGGCTGAAGGTGAAGATCAAATTTGTGATTGCTTGAAGAGAATTTTGAGCAGATCAAAGATGGAGATGGAAATGATACTTAGTCAGTAAATCAACATATATGTGTGAATTGGATCTGATATCTGTAAAGTGAGTTGTATGTTTTATAGATCAGAAACTACTGCTACTTTCTAACCATTGTAATAGTCAAAATCCTTTAATCAAGGTTGAACTAACAGTCATTGATATATCCTTTAATCAAGGTGGCATTCTAATGGAATGTACTCAAGTCCTCTGACTAGGCCACTCCTAACACGGTGATTGAAATCCTTTAACAGGGTCACACCTAATAGTGTGTTTGTAAACCTTTAACAAGGTTGGCTTTTCACCGAGCTCACTTTAGAAGAGTGAAAATATCATTAACATGTTACAAAGTGGTTTTTCCCAAATTGGGTTTCCACTATAAATCTCGGTGTCATACTTGTTTGAATGTTTTGATATTCTATAAGTTAAATACTATTAGATAGTGGACTTCATGTTATATGTTTTCTAATATATATTCTTTAGAGACCGAGTTGAGTTGGTGATTAGATTCGAGTTTGTTGAAGTATTTGAATGTTCAATTGGTACATTTGGACCTGAGAACAACTGATTCACCCCCCCTCTCTGTTGTTCTAAATCATATTAAAAATTGGTATTAGAGCTGTTGGTGCTTTCAAAAGAAAAAGTTTAAAGGTACTTGAAGCTAATGACCAAGATGTATAAAAAGGAGGTACCAAAGTTGAACAAGGAAAACTTCCCTGCATGGAAAATTTTGATGAAACTGGATCTAGCTGGTATTGGTGATTCGGCGAAATACTATGTTGAACATGACTATGTTGCACCTGCTACACCTATGACTACTGAGGAGATGAAAACAAAACAAGAACACAATTAAGAAATGTTGGAGATTGCATCTGCCTTAAGCTATCCTTAATTTGAAGACATCAAGGACTACACTACTACAAAGGCAATGTGGGATACTCTTACAACCATCTATGGTGGTGATAGAATTGTACTAAGGGAAAAAGATGAAATCTTGAGAGGTAAGTTTGATGAAATGAAAATGCAAGAAGGTGAGAATATTACTTAGTATTGTAGAAGAATCAAAGAAATAGTGAATGCTATTAGAGGAGCTAATGGAATCATTGATAATGAGACTGTCATTAGAAAGGTAGTAAGAAATTTGCTTCCTATATATGCTATCAGAATTTTGGAAATTCAAGAATCAAGATGTAACCTTGGTGATGTTTTGACTCTAGAAAGCCTTGTTGGTAAGCTTATTTCTTTTGAATTGTCTAACTATGATAACTACACTATTCCTAATGTTGAATCTGCATTCAAGTCACAAATAGTTTTGCATAAATCTAAAAGAGAGAAAGATAAATGTGTGAAAAGTGATAGTGAAAGTGGAAGTGACAGTGACACTTATGATGATGAACTAGATGATTTTGAAGCATTCATGGCTAGAAGATTGAAGAGAGGAAAAGGAAAATACAAAGGTAAACTTCCTATAATCTATTTTTCATGTAACAAAGTTGGCCATATTGCTAGAAGGTGTCCTGATAGGAATGACAAGGATGAGGACATAGAAAGCAAGTACAAAGACAAGAGAGATATTAGAGATCACCAAAGGTACATAGATTACAAAGAAAAAGGTAAGAAATCCTATTACATTACAAAAGATGAAACTGACAGTGATAGTGATAGTGATGATTTTGATATTGAAGTAGTTTATGTTGCTATGAAAGATGATTCTAATGAGGATTAGAAAACTGCACTTATTTCTT
The DNA here is from genome assembly GCA_027943335.1 of Chamaecyparis obtusa. NCBI lineage: Eukaryota > Viridiplantae > Streptophyta > Pinopsida > Cupressales > Cupressaceae > Chamaecyparis > Chamaecyparis obtusa. The sequence continues at coordinate 134,906 of BSBK01001584.1, forward strand.
ATGTGAGTAAAGGTGATAAATGGATTATTGATAGTGGTTTCCCACATCACATGATTGGTGATAAAAGTAAATTTGAAACCCTAAATCATTACAAAGGTAGAAGTGTTAAGTTTGGTAATGATGCACCATGTCCTATGAGAGGTAAAGGATCAATTAACATAACTGATAAGATCACTTGTGAAAATGCTTATTGGGTTGAAGGTCTTAACTATAATTTTCTGAGTGTTGCACAGCTTAATAGCACTGGTTACTGAGTGGAATTTCATCATAGAAAGGCTAAAATATTTGATGCTACCAGTGAACTAATTGGAAGTGGTGAGCAGACTAAAGGTAATTTGTTCTATCTAGATCTATCTGAAGAGATATGTTTGTTTGCACAATTTGATGATGTATGGTTATGGCATAAGAGACTATGTCATGTTAACTTTGACAAACTGGTAAATATAAGTAAAAAGAAGAAAGTTAGAGGTTTTCCAAGATTGAAGAAACCAGATAATGTGATGTGTAAACAATGTCATTTGGAAAAAATGACAAAGTCTAGTTTCAAGAGAAAGACATTTACTTCTGAGAACATTTTGGATTTGGTTCATACTGACCTTTGTGAACCTATGGAAATACAAAGCTATTGTGGTGCTAGGTATTTTATTCTGTTTGTTAATGATTACACTATAATGGTGACTGTAATGTTTTTGAAAGAAAAATATGATGCATTTCAGTTGTTTAATTGTTGGCAAGCTGGCTATACTAGTGTATATGACTTAGTATAGTGTTGTCATTATGGAAACAAAGTCATATAGTAGTTTGGAGTCAGTGCACTTGATGAGAAGATTAGGAATCGGTTAAGTGTTGAAGACTAGATAGTGTACAGAGTACCTGAAGCTTAGAGCATCAACACATGTGCACATGACCAAGTTATGGTATGCACCCTAGAAGATAAGTTGGTTAGACTATATTCATGCTTAGTCTATGAGTGCATGATTAGATATGCAAGTATGACAAAGTTATAGATAGTTGAAGTTGCACAGCCAGTGTGCGCTAGAGAGGAACATAGTAAGCAGTTGACTGGTAGCATTTTGATTTGTGGTCATATTCTAATATTGTAAAGGCTATGCACCTATTGTAATTATGTTACCGACATATGCCTATTGTAATTAGGTTTCTGACATATAAATATGTTTGTTTGTAAACATTCTTGAGCCAATTCATTTGGAAGTGTTGTATGTAATCGGTTAAAGGGCCAACCTAGTTATTTGTTTTGTATGTGCATATAAATATGAGATGTGCCCATTGTAATTAGGATGGAAGTTTATATAGAGTTGTGATAAGAAGAGCAGAAGTATGCGAAGAGTCTACAAGATGTATTAGAGTTTTGCAAGAGGTCAAAGCATCAACACATCAAAGGAACTGATCAGACAAGTAGTGTCATAGTGATAGTTCATTCGACAAATAGTGTGTATCTGAGATCAGAAGGTTGTAGCCTTCACCACTTGAATAGTGAGTTCTAGGATAGTGCATCCACTCCCCTAACAAAGACTATTGTAAAAGACTCCTAATAGGGTCCGACCCTTGATAAGGTCTACTGTACTTAATACATTGTAAAGAAACTCCTAATAGGGTTAAGGATCTTCTATCAAGGATCATAAAACACTAGTACAGAATATTAGTGGGTGTCAATTCTCACCGTGGTTTTTACCTATTTGGGTTTCCTCGTAACCATATTGGTGTTATGTGTTGATTTCATGTTTCATGTTTATGTGGATGTTCATTTCAGTACTTAAGCATTTAAGTTCAGTTTAAAGATTAAGTGAAAAGTTAAAATACAGTGAACACTGATTCAACCCCCCCCCTTCTCAGTGTTCCCATTCCTAACAATTGGTATTAGAGCTTTGGTCTTCAGTAAAGAAGTTTAACCACTTGAGGAGATCATGGACAAAGAAGAAATGAAACATCTGAAAAAAAATCTTGAAGCTACTCTTGAAGACCTGGACAAATCTGAAAGAGAAATTGAAGAACTAAAAGAAAAATTCAGTGATGCTCAATTAGTCATCAAAAGGCTAAGAAAAGATTTGAAAGAATGCTCTACCAATGATCTAGGGACAATGATCAAGAAGCTGAATGAAGAAAATACATCCTTGAAAGAACAACTTGAAGAATTTGATGATAAGATGACTAACAATTAGGAAGTTTATGATGAACAGATCAAAGAGAACCCTCAAATGAATGAAGAATTGAGGCAAGAAAACATGGAAATCTTGGAGCTAAGGAACAACAAAGAAAGCTTGGAATCTAAATTGAAAGATGCTAAGAATCACATTGATAAATTACACACTAGTTCTGATTTGATAGAATATCAGTTATATGCAAGAAGAGCTAAATGAGATACTAGCTGCATTGGATACAATGAAGCACAAAATCAAATTGACAACATGTGAGAAAAAATGAAAGCACTAGAAGGCACCTCAGATGCTAAGGTGAATGGAAGTTAGACTAAGGATCATATTTAACCACCTAAGAATGAGTGCAAGACAATAGACCATACTTATTATGCATGTAACAAGCATGGACACATAGCAAGGAACTGTACAGAGGTAAGACCTTTCAATGGTTACTATTACTCATGATTTAAATTTGGTCATAAAGCTATGAATTGCAAGACAAGTTAGAAGAACAAGACTCAGTATAATCAAAGAAATCAGAATCAGTCAAATGTAAAAAGTTCTCAGAATGTTACATGTCAGATATGTAACTATAATGGTCACTCAGCTAAACAATGTAAAATGATGACTCATGTCAATGCGCTGAGGAATATAAGGCCTCTAGTCATTTGTCACTCTTGTAACAAGGCTGGACACATCTCAAAGTTTTGCAAATCAAGGACACAAGGTCAGGAAATCTTGAAAAATTAGTTTTGGATCTCAAAGGAGAAGTCAATTTTGTGAAAGCTTCAGAGGATGCAAGCTTGCTTTGGTTAGAAGAAAAGAAGGACAAGGTTGATGAGTATGAATTGGATGCATCCACAGTGGATGCACCCTCTAAATCTAGATGAATGGCCCTCAGGGTCATAGGGGGAGCTAATTTAGCTCTAGCCCCCTACGTGGTTGGTATACTCACTCTCAGAGTATGGGCCTTTGGACTAAACCTTTTGGAGACTAGCAGGACCTATGTGCAAAAGTGCACTAGCTAATTGTTTGCAGAATGGAAGATAGAAAATTTCAAGTGACAACCTAGTTTATGCAGAAAGCATTAATGGTAGATTTTCCACTTTAAAGTACACAAAATTTTGAAGATCTCTCATTGCATTCAAATTGAGAAGTGATTAGAGAGAAGAAGATCCATAGCATTTGATTGAGAAGGATTGCAGTTTGATTCATCAAGTGATTTACTGTGCATTTGATCGGTTGTGGAAACCCTAGTTCGTTGCGCCGATTCAAGAAGTCTTCAAGATCATTTGGAAAGTGATATCCAAGTAAGTGATAGCTACTCCTATGTTATCTCTATTGAGCATTAATGATTATCATTAGTATCAAAGGTTATCAAAGACATCAATCGGTTACCTATATTATCATAGTCGGTAAAAGTGAGCATCATGAGCTAGTCGATTAACTCTTTTTACCGAGCACCAGATAGTTTTACCGAGCATCAAGCACTGACACCGAGAGACAGCAAACACCGAGCATTAGAGTAATTACTGAGTAGTTTATATAGTGTTTACTGAGGATCATAGGAAAATGACATAGTATTCAAGAATGGCACATTCTTCTATGCAAATGGTTACAACAGAATTAGAAAATGTTTTACCAAGATCGAGGATCTTTTATTGTGGAGATACAATGAAGATCTTTTGTGAAAGTTAGATCTAGGTTATTTTTGTACACCGTAGATCTTAGGGTTTTTTTCCAAGTTGTTGAAACCTAATTTTGTTAAGTGGAATAAATTAATATGCTATATAATTGTATGTTTACACCATTTTGTTGAAAACTAATGTATGAAAAAAGAAGCACTAGCCAACCTTCAAGATTATCAATTGACAAAGCAGATCAGTATTCAAAGGAAATTAGATTAAGTAGAATCAGAGCAGGCTAACTGAGTAGTTCAGAGTAGAGAATCATCACAGTAAAGGTGATATATATTTAGTACCTTATTGATCTGTATTAGATAATATAAGTTGTCATTAGCAGATAGTTACCTATTGCTTTCTAATCATTGTAATAGAGTTTTGGTAAAATCTCCTAATAGAGTAGACTTGACAGTCTTTTTGTAGATCTCTTAACCGAGTACACACTCAAGTAGTGTTGTTAAAATCCTATAGCTAGGTAGATCTAGCTGATTTGATATGTTACTCCTAATAGGGTAAGATCACCAGAAGTGATCAAAACTTGTAGCCCTAACATGCAAACCTTTTATATCTGTAGTAGTGAAGAATTTGTGGGTGTCATCCCCACCGTAGTTTTTACCTTCTAACAAGGGTTTCTGCGTTACCAAAATACTTGTGTTATGGGACTGTTATATTGTTGATTTCATGTTATTTACTTTTACAAGTTGAATGGATGAATGATACATGCATTAGATACAAGTTATTTTGGAGGGTTACATTGTTTACTATTTTAGATCTGAAAGTTTTATAAGTAAAAGTTTTGTGGGCACTGATTCACCCCTCCCCTCTTAGTACCCTATCTCTCCTAATTCCAACAATTGGTATCATAGCTTAGTTCTCTTATTGGACAGTTTAACCATTGAAGGGTAAAGATATAAGTCATGGAGAGGTATAAGTTAGATAAGTCTATTGAGAATCAGGAGATTCAGATGCAAATGTTTGTTGAACAGTATAAGCAAGCGAAGGAAGGATTGAAGAAATTACTGGTTGAAAGGAAGAACCTAGCTATTCTGCAAAATGAGATTGGCTACCATGAAGAAGCAATTGATGATACATTTGACCACATTGGATCTAGTTCAAGGAGTATTTTTGATGGATCTGAAAGTATAATCTTTGACTTGTCTGAGAAGAATCAACATTTAACCAAACAAGTGAAAGCACTGCAAATCGGTCAAGAATCTCAAATGGTGAGAATTGTAGAAATAATGAACAATGCTAGATAGGCTGAGAAAAATAGGAATCTGGATATTGAAGACTGAAGACAGACAACTTAACAACTACAAGCTAAAGAGAGTGAGATACACAGACTCACCAATCGTCACTTTCAAGTATCTAATCAGATGATGATTGTGAATCAAGAAGTCAACTGAGTGAATGGAGAATTGTCTAGAAGACTTGATGATGTTTCAATACTTAGAGAAGAGAATGAAAAAATGAGAAATGAAATAAAGACACAAAAACAACATAATGAGATGATGAGGCTAGCTGAGAACAATTCCACGAAGATTGATGATTTTCTGATTAATCAAAGAAAATTTGGAAGCAAAGCTGGAGTAGGCTATACCAGCGAAGGAGAATCATCACAACAAGCTGAATAGGTCAACAACAATCAAAATTAGAGACCTAAAGTGTTGACATGTTATCACTATGGAAAATTGGGACATACATCTAATATGTGTAGAAGCAAAGAACAAGGTAAACCTCCTGTCACTCCTAAGTTCAATGGATATTGCTACTATTATGGAAAGTATGGTCATCAAGCTTATGAATGTAGAGCTAAATAGAATGCTAACAATACTACTATGGAGAAGTTATGTTATACTTGTAATAAACATGGACACACTACATGAGAGTGTAAGGAAAAAATGAAGCAAGTATGGACTCCTAAGCAGAAGACACAATGCAAGCCTTACCAACTGAAGAGACAAGGTAATTCTTATGTTTGGGATTATAACACATGGGCTAACTATGTTGCATGTGGTAGATATGGGCACATTGTAGCAAATTGTAATAGAAAAAGATGGGCTAGACAATCAAGAAGCTGGACAAGCACTGGAATGGCATGTTTGCATTGTCATAAGGTCGGTCATTTAAGCAAAGACTGCAGAGACTGAGCACTGGAAGAAGGTCATGTATTTGAGAGTGGAAACACTATTGTAGATATCATGAGAATAAGGAACAACATGTGGAAGAAGGTATCTAATGAGAATGCAGAGTCAAGTAATGATGTTGGTGAAACCTCGTCCACTGGATTGGGTGACATCGATACCTCCACCTAAGGAGATGTAGGTATGTACATGACTGGCATTTCAAAATGATCACATTTTACATATAGTTCCTTATATATGTTGTGCACATACCAAATTTGCATGAATAAAGATGCATTGTGGTTTATATGTTTTAAGCTAAAAAAGTTACACAGTCAGTAAAAGTTAGACCGAGCATTGGTTACCCATCAGTAATCACTATTCAAGGTTAACTGAATAATAGTATCTACCAAGAAAAGATGTCTAGTTTTAACTGAGCTGATGAAAGATTGTAGCTGTCACCGAGCTGACAATTGTCATTAATCAGAAAGTAGGTCAAGCATTTATTGCATAAAGTTTTGAGTGGGAATATAAAAAATTCTATAAATATGTGGAAGATAGAGTTTATTTTTTCACATTGCGATTTCGGAGAGCTAAATTTCACAGAGCGAGTTCGAGCAAGAATCTTTCAAGAAAATTCAAGCAGTTGTAGATCGAACTGAGCACACTCTTCGATACATTCCAAGTAAGTTGAAACCCTACCGAGCATATTTCTTGTACTTATTGAAAAACCTAGTTTGTTGAAATGGCATCTACTATGAGTTCTTCTAAAGTTGTGGAAGATGTTAATTTAATAGTGTCAGCAAGCTACAAGGAACCACCTTATAAGTTGCACCCTGAAGTTGCTTTGAAAATGGATTCAACAGGCACTTTTTTAAGCATCCCACCTAGGGTTTTGTTAACTGAAGACATACAATCATACATACACTATAAAATTGAGGAAATAGGTGATTTCGATATGTATGTTGCGTATCAGGAACTTTGTGATGAGAAAATAGAATTGAAACTAGAGCACAAAATTGTTGAATCACTTGGTCTTACAAATGCCCTAAATTTCCCTAAGAATTTTAAGAACAAATGGATTAGGCTTGTGTTGAGCCGCTATCATGAGGGAACATTCTAGCTATATAGATCAATCAAGGTTACAAAAAGAATGATTAGTAGGGCTACTAGTTACCCTACTACTAATAAAGCCAAAGCATTTTGAAGCTCATCCAGAGATGATGTTGAAAAGAATACTAGCACAACATGGGAGGGTAGAGCACTAAATTTTTTATCTATAGTAGATCCCGAAGTTAAGTTTGCAACCCATGTGATTGGGTAAAAAATATTTCAATCGAGTAGGTTAAACAACGTACCCTATAGCGCAGTCGACATGGCTCACAAATTGATAAAGAAGGGTCATTAGATAGACCTTGTCAAGCTGCTACCGAGACAGGTTGAAGAAAACATGAAAACAATTAGGACACATAAGTCCAATACCTTTAAGTTTGGATAATTACTTGTATGTTTATTTTTCTATCCCCAGAAATTATTTTCCTCTATTGGTCACACTGACTAGATAGATGACACACCAATCACTTCACAAATTTTTGAGATTATGAAAGGTCTGGGAGATAATGCTGAGAATATAATAGATAGTTATTTGAATATTTTAAAGTAAAGATGAATTTAAAAAATAGAATTCCAAGTTCATTGGTCAAAAAATATGCAATGGATATTTGTTTCTTAGTGAACACCGACCACACTATAATTAAAGCAGCTGAGCCAAGAATAAAATGGCTAGCACCTATGGACTATGAAATGGATCACGATTTCGGTTTGAAATATATTAAGGCACTGCTAGCATTACTAAAGGACATAAAGGATGAAAGGTTTGAAACCTTTGAAGAAGCTAAGACTAGAATTAAAATAGGCTTGGTCATCGGTAAAATGACAAGGAAAGCAAAGAAAATGAAGAATTTTTTATTTGAGAAGTTTGGGAATGAATCTGACTCATCTAAGGAGTCACCGGTTGAAGTTACAACCGAAGGTTAGTTAATGTTGGCTGAAAAACCATATGAGAGTGAAGAAACTAAGTCCAAAGAAGAACAAGAGCCAATACTAGTTTCTCCCACTCAAGCTCCAAAGAAGAGGCAGTTGCCAGTGCAAATAGGTGCACGCACAAGGTCATCAAATACAACTTCACCACCATAGAAGAAGGTAGCTATGAAGGTAGAAAAATGAAAGGATGCTACACTAAAAAAGACTTATGTAAAGAAAGGACCCAAGGCTGTAGTAAATGCACCGAAGAAAAGGAGAAAATTGATAAGAAATAGAGAAGACCTCGAGGATGAAGAAAATGAAGATGACCAAAATCAATTCAAGGTTGTCAACAATAAGGTAAGATCAATTGATGAGATTATTGAAGATATAATTGAGAATGGAAATCTTGTAGATTCAAAACTCAATAAGTTTGATAGCATGTCAAATGAAGACCAAAACAAAATTAAGGAAGCAGTCATCTAGATGATGATACACTTCAAACAAGTTCCATTAGAGTTTGAATTATCACTACCCAAGACATTAGAGGACCAAATAAATCAAAAGTGGTCATATGCCTTGGACACCTAGAAGAGGATGAGGGAACAAGCCCTTGTATCAATTGCACCAGACTTATCTCTTGATGAGATTAAAGAGCTTATGGATACTTATGTACATAGATTCAAAGTCAAGCACTGAGCTATGCAAATCATAGATGAGAATCTGGCAGATCTTGATGAGTCTATTCAACTTATTTGGAGTTTAATTTTAGTTGTCAGAGAGCATAATGAGAAAGTTGCATTTCAAAATTTGTCTAAAAAGAGACAGAATTAAAAAGGAAAAGGAATATTCATTGAGGATAATGCAGCAAAGAAGAATAAAGAGTCAAAGGTATCACTTACCGAGGTAATTGATACAACAATTGGTCAAGAAAATAAGAACAATTCACAGGATGCACCAGATCTAGAAGTGATTCAGATTGAGGATACAAATGACAAGGATGTACTCATTGAGGACATCACAAATGATGATCCCGATGACAGGGATGAAGATGAGGATGTGTATAATGCACAAGACAACACAGGATGAAGTACAAGTTACCAAGTGTGCATTTCCATCACTACCGAGTGAGATTCCTATACTTGTTGAAGCCCTAGAGATTCTATCTCAGGAACAACCCGATGGCTCAGATCTTGACAACCTAAAGATACAACAGGGGAACAAAGCACTGAGATACTTGCAGAGACAAATGAGCCTAAAAGAAAAGAGGCTACTGAAATAGAAACAAAGACACAAGAAGAGCCTAAGGCAACTGAGGATACCCCACCTAACACCACATCTAAGGCTCCACCTCATTCAATCGAAACATAGGTTACCGAGGAGAAGAAGAAGGAAGATAGTGTGTCAATCGGGCATAACACTCTAAGGGTAGAAGAAAAAGCTATTGTCACCATTGCCAAGAAGTCACCACTTGCACCAGAGAAGAAGATGAAGAAGAAAGGAAAAGGGTCAATCACTCTAGATGAAGTCATTGAGATACTTGACTGTGACCCGAGGACCCTTAGCCTCGAGGAATTGAGAAAATATGGGGAATTATGTACAAGAAAAGTAGCACAAGAGAAGTTGAAGCAAGAGAATAAAAACAAGGAAGTATTAGAAAATGTTCAGGATATCTTACAACAGGTAGTACCTAAGGTGGACATAGATGAAGATACTCTGATCATGGATCAACTTGCTACACTTACCAAGAAGATAAATGAAACATATATTGAAGTTGATAAAAGAATAGAGGAAAGGGCAAAGTCCAAGATTCAAGATAAACTTGTCAAGAGAATTAGCGAAGAAGTGGCTATTAACAAGGTTAAACTTTTAGAGGTAATCACTCAGATTCAGTGTATTACTAATTCTATTTTCCAAATCTTGTTTAAGCTATGCACTATCGAAACATTCACTACAGAGATAAGTGAAAAGATTAAACAATTTGAGAATGAAATCAAAGTGAGTGAAAATACAGCTACAACTAAGCCATAAGATTTTTCAAAGCATATAGTCAGAGTTCAAGAACTCAGGCGGTTGATAGTAGATCTGAAGAAGAAAGAAGAGTGGATAACTAATCAGGTTACTAAGTTGTAGATAGAACTCCTTCCATACCTAAATTTTTTTGAGAAACATATTGTTAGGGCACAAACGCTTGTTGCAACGCTAGAGATTTCTGTGTTGGACAACATATTTGACATGCATGCACAAGTCGGTCTTCAGCACATTTCTCTCACCAACTTGAAAGAGGAATGGGAAAACCTCTTGGAGTCATTGAAGAAAATAAATCAACACATTTTTGACAAGTTGTAAGTATACACTTTTTCTATTTGGCATTAATATCAAAAAGGGGGAAAACATGTATATAGAAGATGAAGTTAACAGAGGATAACATGTTTATGCCAAATACGTAACTTTTTGCTAAGTATACTACACATTACCGAAGCATGCACCAAGGGGGAGTATTTAGAATTTTTTTTGATATGTATATGTATATGGCAGAGATATAAGTTTTGAGACATAAGGTCTATATACACTCAAGTTTTGATACTAATGACAAAGGGGGAGATTGTTATCTCTATTGAGCATTAATGATTGTCATTAGTATCAAAGGTTATCAAAGACATCGGTCGGTTACCTATATTATCATAGTCGGTAAAAGTGAGCATCATGAGCCAGTCGGTTAACTCTTCTTATCGAGCACCAGCTAGTTTTACCGAGCATCAGACACTGACACTGAGAGACAGTAAACACCAAGCATCAGAGTAATTTCCAAGCAGTTTATACAGTGTTTACCGAGGATCATAGGAAAATGACATAGTATTTAAGAATGGAACATTCTTCTATTCAAATGGTTACAAAAGAATTAGAAAATATTTTACCAAGATCGAGGATCTTTTATTGTTGAGATACGATGAAGATCTTTTGTAAAAGTTAGATCTAGGTTATTTTTGTATACCATAGATCTTAGGGTTTTTTTCCAAGTTGTTGAAACCTAATTTTGTTAAGCGGCATAATTTAGTATGCTATATAATTGTATGTTTACACCATTTTGTTGAAAACTGATGTATGAAAAAAGAAGCACTTGAAGCACTAGCCAACCTTCAAGATTATCAGTTGACAGAGCAGATCAATATTTAGAGGAAATCAGATTAAGTAGAATTAGAGTAGGCTAACCAAGAAATTCAGAGCAGAGATTCATCATAGTAAAGATGATATATATTCAGTACTTTATTGATCTGTATCAGACAATATAAGTTGTCATTAGCAGATAGTTACCTATTGCTGTCTAATAATTGTAATAGAGTTTTGGTAAAATCTCTTAATAGAGTAGACTTGATAGTCTTTTTGCAAATCTCTTAACCGAGTACACACTCAAGTAGTGTTGTTAAAATCCTATAACTAGGTAGATCTAGCTGATCTAATATGTTACTCCTAATAGGGTAAGATCACCAGAAGTGATCAAAACTTGTAGCCCTAATAGGAAAACCTTTTCTATCTGCAGTAGTGAAGAATTTGTGGGTGTCATCCCCACTGCAGTTTTTACCTTCTAACAAGGGTTTCTATGTTACCAAAATACTTGTGTTATGGGACTATTATATTGTTGATTTCATGTTATTTACTTTTACAAGTTGAATGGATGAATGATACATGCATTAGATACAATTTATTTTGGAAGGTTACATTGTTTACTATTTTAGATCTGAAAGATTTATAAGTAAAAGTTTTGTGGGCACTGATTCACCCCTCCCCTCTCAGTACCCTATCTCTCCTAATTCCAACATCCTATAATATTTGATGTTGCGTAGAAGAAAAGATATGTGTTTAAGAGGCATCCATTTAAATCAACACTTGATGACCTAGAAGGGGCATTCTCTCACATGCCTATGGTCTTTATGCATGTTGATGACATTAGGGCATACATTCACTATAAGAAAGAACTAGTAGGATTGGATAGATTGAGAGTGCACATAGAAACAATGATGAAACCAGACAAAACCTTCATGGATGACTATGTGCAGTGGAACAATCGACCTATAGTGGAGTATGCTACAACATATGAGTTCTATGAATCATAATGGATCAAGATTCTACTAAGAAGGATTCATGATGACCTATTTTGGATAGGTGAAGTGCCGGTTAGAAATATTGGTGACCTAATTCATGAAATGACAGGCCTCTCAAGGACAGGTGTTGTCCTTCCAATAGGAAAAGATGTGAGGAAGATTGTTGAGAAAACATGCAAGTCAAGGAGTGATAGGCATGGAATGACCATAGAACCTATTGAGAAAGATGACATCAAATTGATGTCTATGATACTTGGATATAGGTTTCAACACACCAATAGGGTAAAAAGTGTGTTTGCGACCACAATTCTTATAGCCATAAGAATTGTAAATGAGAATGGAGAGTTCAACCTATGTGAGATCTTGTGTGCACAACTAATTGACAACATCAAGGCAATTGAGCACGATAAGACCAAGATATTCAGATTTGGGTCTTTAATCATATATGTGTACTTCCATATTGTTGGAAAGGTATTTGATTTGTATCTAGACAAATCCATTCCCACAATGCCACAGATATCTCTCAAGAAATGTACTGAGAGCACTTTGAAGGACTACATGACACTAGAGTTGAAGACTTTCAGGGTTAAAATGTAGATGAGGTATAGGATACCAGAGAACATTGTAGAGAAATACAAGGATACTATTTGCTTCATGGTTGAGACTAACACAACATGCATGGAAGCAGTTGAACCAAGATAAAAGTGGATTCATACACTAGGATATGAAGTGGAAGAGCCTATTCTAGAAGCATATGCACAAGTATTGCTTTCAGCCCCCAAAGACCTTAATGAGCCAAGATGGAGAACCTATGTAGAGAAAACAAGAGAAGTTGATGCAGTCTTGAACAATGTAGTAATGAAAAGGAAGGTTGCTAAGGTTACCTCAAAGATCTTGAGAATTCATGGAATGTCTCAAGTAGACCTAGAAAAAGAAAGGGAATAAAAGATTTCTTTGGAATTAGAGAGCGCAGATGCAGGAAAGGCAGAATCAGATGATCCTAAGTTGAAGAAGGTGAAGATAGAAAAATTCGATGATCACAAGGGTAAAACTAATATTACTCCTTCTGTTCCCAAGGAAACCACTAAAATTACTACTCCTCCTGAGTATAAGGCAATGCCTAAGAGGAAGAAAGAGATCAACATTGGTCATCCATCCTCGAGAGTAACAAGGAATAGAAAGAGCTCATAAGAACCTCCTGAAGTAAGTTTCAAACCTAGTCCCAGTGTGCTAAGTGCAAGAATAATTGATCAAGTAGAAAATTTCTATGAGAAATATAGTGAGATTGACAAATTAGAGATATACAGAATGATTGTCAAACACATGTTGAAGTTCAAGAAGATAGTCTTGGAACTAAAGACCATGATTCCTGATAATGCATGGAACATCTTAAAATTCCAAAAGAGACAAGCTATTGAAGAAGATCTAAGGATAAGGGAAAAGATTCTAGATGATACCCTTCTAGTATGTTCCTTAGAAGAGAAATCCTTGTTGTTAGACTTGGTAAAGCTACATCTTAGAACTAAGTCAAGGACTTTGCACATTATGGACAATAACTATGAATTAGTTGCAAAGGAAATAGAGAAAGCCTTTGAGAAGATATTTATGAATATGCACCTGCATCCATCTACCACGCCTACAACACAAGTACCCACAATGGTTGCCAAAGAGTCAAAGACCATCAATGTACAATCTATAGGTCCACAGGATTCAACACATACAATTAATATATCCACAGAGGCAAAGAAGACTGCACCCATGATAGAGACACCTAAGGATGATTCTATCTTTATTGACAATGTGAAAGTTACTATGGTGGCCATAGACATGGATCTGGACAAGTTTGAAGAGGCATTTGTAAGCACTCAAGAAGCTGAGAACTTGTGTAGTAACACTCCTCCCACTCATTAAGAAGAAATACTGATTGAGGATATAACAGATGAAAGGAAAGAAGAAAAGATGGAAGAAAATAAAGAAAAAGAAATAGAAAAAGAAGTAGAGAGAAATGAACCATCAGCTGAAGTGATCAAGGTAAAAGAGGAAGTTATGGAAAGTAATCCTATCACTCCACTTCCCTTAGCAACATTGTCATCAAGTTTGACACCTGACACAACCAGTTTGGATTCATGGGGAGAAGAAGACCAGATTAAGTTTAGCATCTTAGCTATGGAGAAGGCCAAGGAGAAACAAGTGATGAGGAATCCCCTCCTTGTAGAGTCAGTGAACATCTTGAAAAGCTTGTTACCAACAAACAAGAAAGTGTCCAAGGTACACTTCATTGATGATGTGAGTGTAGTCATTTCTTAGTTCAAGAGTAATTTCTCTAGCCTAGAAGAATCTACATCCCTAGTTGCAGAAGAGAAGTATTTGAAGAAAAGGCTCAGTGAATTAGTTAGCAATTTTGCACTTGACGTAAGCTCACTAAAGACTAGTCAAGCATCCTTGAAGGAGTTTGCAGCAAAGGGCACAAGGATCATTGCTAACTGTATGAACTAGGACAAGTTGACTGGTGATCTATACAAAAAGATTCAAGAGGCAGAAGCCATGATAGACAACATAAAGAAATCAATGGAAGATCCATCTATTGATGTGAACATGTGTAATAATGTCTACCAAGGACAGATAAAGAAGATTGAAAAGGCAGAAAAAGAGATGACCAAGATAAGGGCAAAGCAGACTCAGCTAAGGAATGCTCTTGCGCCCTCATTAGACATACTTAATCAAAATATCAAGGAGATTGATGCCACCATGGTGACATATGATCAAGGTCCTAGCAAAAATTTGGAGAAGATGGAGAAGATACAGTATGCATTATGCGCCAATCTCCAGATTGTGAATTCACTGATCACATTTTGGAAGAAGGAGATCCAAAACCTACAGATAGCATATCTGAATGTTCTATCACACTAAGTAGTTGCATATATAGTTTTGAAGCACCTTTTTCATTAATTTCAAAGGGAGAGTATGTATAGAATATGGTTATAGATATGTATAAAGGAGATATAAGACAAAAGTTTTTTGTATTAAGGAACAGTTAGAAACTTGGCCATATTACTTTGTTTCCATCAATGGCAAAGGGGGAGATTATTGGAAAGTTGGCTATACTAGTGTCTATGGCTTAGTATAGTGTTTTCATTATGGAAATGAAGTCATATAATAGTTTGGAGTCAGCGCACTTGATGAGAAGATCAGAAATCGGTTAACTGTTGAAGAGTGGACAGTGTACAAAGTACCTAAAGATGAGAGCATCAACACATGTGCATACAACCAAGTTATGGTATGCGCCCTAGAAGATAAGTTGGTTAGACTATATTCATTCTTATTCTATGAGCACATGATTAGATATGCAAGTATGACAAAGTTACAGACAGTTAAAGTTACACAGCCAGTGTGTGCCAGAGAAGAACAAAGTAAGCAGTCGATTGGTAGCATTTCGATTTATGGTCATATTCAAATATTGTAAAGGCTATGTGCCTATTGTAATTAGGTTTTTGACATATAAATATGTTTGTTTGTAAACATGCTTGAGCCAATTCATTTGGAAGCATTGTATGTAATCGGTTAAAGGGCCGACGTAGTTATTTGTTTTGTATGCACATATAAATATTTGATGCGCCCATTGTAATTAGGATGGAAGTTGATATAGAGTTGTGATAAGAAGAGAAGATGTATGCGAAGAGTCTATATGATGTATTAGAGCTTTGCAAGAGGTCAAAGCATCAGCGCATCAAAGGAACTGATCAGACAAGTAGTGTCATAGTGATAGTTCATCCAGCAGATATAGTGTGTATCTGAGATTAGAAGGTTGTAGCCTTCACCACTTGAGAAATGAGCTCTATGACAGTGCATCCACTCCCCTAACAAGGACTATTTTAAAAGAATCCTAATAGGGTCTGAACCTTGACAAGGTCTATTGTACTTAATACATTGTAAAGAATCTCCTAACAAGGTTAAGGATCTTCTAACAAGGATCATAAAACACTAGTACAAAATATTAGTGGGTGTTAATTCCCACTGAGGTTTTTAACTATTTGGATTTCCCCGTAACCATATTAGTGTTATGTGTTGATTTCATGTTTCATGTTTATGTGGATGTTCATTTCAGTACTTAAGCATTTATGTTTAGTTTAAAGATTAAGTGAAAAGTTAAAATACAGTGAACACCGATTCACCCCCCGCTCTTAGTGTTCCCATTCCTAACAAAGTGGTATTTGGCTAAGGTTGAAAAAGGAATAGGTAGAAGCTTGAAATGTCTGAGATCTAACGAAGGTGGAGAGTTTATATCAAATGAGTTCAATTTGTTTTGCAATGATAGAGGAATCAAGAGACAGATGTTTGCACCTAGAACACCTCCACATAATGGTATAGTTGAGAGGAGAAATAGATCTATCATGGATTATGCAAGGACACTGATGATTGAGAAGAATGTTGCACATAAATACTAGAGAGAAGCTGTAAGTACAGTTGTTTATACCTTGAACTGAGTATAAATCAAGAAAGGTACAAATGTTACACCCTATGAATTATGGCATGGATATGTACCTAATGTGAAATACTTTAGAATCTTTGGGAGTAAATGCTATATATTGAAGGATAATAGAAATGGAAAGTTTGATGCTAAAAGTGATGAAGGCATATTCCTATGCTATTCCACTAAGAGTAAAGCTTATAAGTGTTTAAATTCTAACACTAACAAAATTATGGAAAGTGCAAATGTGAGAGTTGATGAATATGCAGAGAGAAATGAACAAGAAGGCAATAAAGAACCTAAAGACTATAGATCTTTTGTCTATATGGAAGAAGGAGAGGCAAGTAACACACCTACACTAGATGCAAAGTCCCAGGTAAGCAATGTCGAGCATGAAGAGGATGCTACCGAGAAATCAGAAGTAGAATTTGATAATTTTCATGATGAACCCAAGAAGAGATCTGAACCTACATTGGCACAGTATGTGAGAAGACATCATAAGCCTGAACAAATCATTGGAGATAAAGAATATGGAGTCTTGACCAGAATTAAGTTGAAAGACGCTACATGTTTATTGTGTGAGTTTGAGCCTAAGATAATAAAATATGCTTTGGAGAATGAAGACTGGATTCAAGCTATGAATGAAGAAATAGATCAAATTGAATAGAATGATACCTGGACTTTGGTGCCAAGACCAGAAAACATGAATGTTATTGGAACAAAATGGGTATTTAGAAATAAGCTCAATGAACATGGAAAAGTCACAAGGAACAAGGCAAGACTAGTATGCAAAGGTTATGCACAAGAAGAAGGAATAGACTATGGGGAAACATTTTCCCCTATAGCAAGTTTAGAAGGAGTGATAACTCTACTTGCATATGCTACTTATAGAGATTTCAAGGTATACCAAATGGATACATCAAATCTGCATTTTTGAATGGTATATTAGAAGAAGAGGTATATATTGAACAACCTAAATGATTTGTTGATCAAGACAAGAAAAATATGGTTTGCAAACTGAAAAAAGCACTGTATGGATTGATACAAGCCCGTAGAGCATGGTATGAGAGGCTGCACAATTATTTGATCAAGATTGGATTTACAAGGACAAATGACAACAAAAATCTGTACATGAAAGCTGAAGAAGGTAAAGGTATTTTGTTAGCAGAAATTTTTTGTAGATGATATCATATTTGGAGGACAAGATGCCCTATGTCATAAATTTTTAAATGAGATGCAAATTGAGTTTGAGATATCTATGTTTGGTGAGATCAAATTCTTTGTTGGTTTACAAATCTATCAGATGGAGAAAGGTATCTTTATCACATAATCTAAATATGTCAAAGAGATACTAAATTTTTTTGGAATGGAGGATTCAAGGCCAGTGAATACTCCTATGGCTACTGGATAGAAACTATCAAACAATTATGATATTTCTGAAGTGAATCAAACCCTGTATAGATCCATGATTGGAAAACTGCAATATGTTGTTTATAGTAGATTGAATATTGCTCTAGTAGTTGAGATTGTGGCAAGATTCTCTGCCAATCCTAAGGAAAATCATATGATGGCTATGAAAAGAATACTGAGATATCTGAAAGGGACATAAGAGTATGGATTGTACTACAAGAGAAATGAGAAATTTGAACTGAGAGTTTACATTGATGCTGATTGGAAAAGAAATGTTGATGACAAGAAAAGTACAAGTGGAGGAGCTTTCTTTTTTAGATAGAGATTAGTCTCCTAGACAAGCAAGAAATAAAATTGCATTTCCCAATCTACAGCAGAAGCTGAGTATGTAGCAGCTATAGTAAACTTTTCAAATCTGGTATGGATCAAGCAATTATTGAAAGGAATGAAAGAGGAAATTATTGAACCTATTGTTATCTTTTGTGATAACACAAGTGCCATTAACATATCAAAGAACCTAGTAATGCATACAAAGACCAAACACATTTCCATTAAGTATCATTACTTAAGGGAATTGGTACAGGAAAAAGAAGTGAGAATGGAATCTGTGAACACAAAGGAACAAATAGCAGACATATTCACAAAAGCTTTACCTAAGGATGCTCATGAATATCTAAGAGGGAAATTAGGGGTTCTTCCCTTAATTGAGGCTGCCTAGTCAAGCTAGGAGCATGCATCAAATGTGCTGCATAGAATATCTGACAAATTGATGCAAGAAAGATCACACTTTAGGAGCTGCCTAGAGTTGTGAAAAGAATAGAAAAGCTAATAACCAGTCATAAGCTAGATGATAGAGGAAGAAATAGTGATACTGAACTGACAAGATGACATTTACATATGAAAGATTTAAGTTCTAGTTGCTGCTTTGGCATTTTTGTCAAAGAGGGAGAGATTTCAAAGATGAATACACATCAAGAGGATACAATCGAAGAGGGAGAGATACAAAAAAGATTAAGAGGGAGTTACTATGTAAATGGTCAAGCAAGGCTAAGTTATTGAGAATCAGAATGAGGTTAAGAATATTATCAATATTTTTGATACAATGACAAAGTTTGGATTGGTTGGTAAATCATGTGTTATTCATGTGGTGTTGCAATCAATGCCAAAGAGGGAGATTGTTGGAAACTACAATTGAAACAATTGTTGTATTCTCATTGATGTCAAACCTTAACTAGTAAGACAATTTCTATCTAAGAAAGTACTATATCTATTGGTTGATGAAAAGGATTAGGGAAAGGGAAATAACAATAGCACCTAAGGAAAGGTTGAGTTATTTGATACTTAAATGAGTACTTGATTATTTGGCACTGTGATGAGATAATGTATTGTTTATCTAAGTAAGAAGAAAGACTGAAGAAGTAGGATTAACTGAGAAAAAGTGAAGAAATCTAGTTCAAGTTGAGTCATGTTAGTGTCAACTAAGCACTAGTATATGCTAAGTAAATCTAGTGTTGACCGAACATCAGCTTATGCTAAGCGACAGGAAATTACCGAGCAAGACAGTGTTAGCTGAGGAAGATAGTTTGTAGAGATGACTGAGTTACATAGTGATGGCCAAGGAGATGAACATAGTATTGACCGAGCGTCAGTAATTTACATTTGGAGGAAGAATTCAGATTTCCATCCGACTAAGTTGAATTCTTGGGTTATGTAAATCATGTTGACTTTAGGAATTGATTGTATGGAGAATTTAATGCATGGTAAATCATTTTATTATGGATTCAATTGTTAGGAATGAATTCTAAAGTGTTTGGCACCCATTCTATAGTATTTTTTTTTGCATTCATGACTATGATTGTCATTAATGTTAACATAGTGTTTTACCGAAGACTTGCAAAGAAGAAGATAGTGTTTTGATTAGTGCACATGGTATATTGTAGTTGGAGCTATGTGACATTGAGGATATAATCTTTGATATGTTATATGTCTATGGTTAAGAGTGCATACAGTAATTTTTTTATTCATGAAAGTTATGATCATTTTGGTGGAAGCAGTATTCAGGCAGTGTTCCTGAGTAGCGGTTTTTGGAAATCGGATGATATCTCCTAATCAGGATGGAATCTAGCTTTGTGCAGTTAAAGGGAAGTTAGAGACACATTGATAGTGATGTGGATGACAATGAAAACTTAGAAGTCACACGAGTGAAGATTTATTGTATTTGGAAGCTGATAGTTTTATGTACCTTTGGTGTAGCATGTGGAATCTTTTATTTTGTAATTGTATGCCAACTCATTTGTAATTATTTGAGTTTGGTATAAAGGAAGGAATGTGTTTCCTTATTGTATGTAGAAGAGGATAGTAGTGTATGAATATGAAGTGAAGAAAAGAGCTAAATGTGAAAGCGAAATTATGAAAGAAGACATGCGAAGTACATAGATCTGAAATTGAGATTTGATGTAGCAGTGAGTGCGGTTTGACATAGTCAAAGAAGATGTAACATATTATTCTATTGAATAATGCAAAGATTATTAGGACAGTGAGTTCAGTGATCTTACCCTGAAGCTATTTGGGCAGTGGGTCCTTCTATCTTCCATAACTCTTAATAGGGTTAGAATCTTTTAACAAGGATTCAAAATCTCCTAATAGGGATTTATATGTATTGAATGTATTTCATAAGACTCCTAATAGAGTCCATACTTTCACAAGGAATATTCATATTAGTGCATCTTTTGTGAGCATCATTCCCACTAGGGTTTACTCTTTGATCAAGAGGTTCCCTAGTCAACATATCTTGTGTTATTCTGTAATTATGTATGAATATCTTTCTATGGTTGGTAATTATATTGCTTACATGGTTTAATATTGTTGAAGATGGTAAAAGTTATAATTACTTGATAATTGATTCACCCCCCTCTCTCAATTATCTTGGTGGACTTTACTTTCTAACAATTGGTATCAGAGTAGCAGGTCCTTGAAAGAGAAGTTTAGCAGCTTAAGGAGATCCATGGTGAATTTTAGGAAAGAAAGCCCTAAGTTTGATGGAGTAAATTTTGACAGTTGGAAAGAAAAGATGAAGACACATCTACTATGTTTAGGACTAGGTTATTGGTTGACTACAAAGAATGATAAGACTATCATTGAAGAAGATGATCTTGAGACATGCTCTAATGATGAGAGAGATCTATTCATGTGTAACATACTTGCAAGAGAAGCACTTTTGACAACACTTCCAAAGAATGAATATAGTCAGGTAAAATGTTTGAAAAAGTCTCATGAAATTTGGAAAGCTTTGCACTCTACTTTTGAAGGTGACGAACATGCAAAAAGAATTAGATTACATAACTGGATATGTGCATTTGAATATATAAGAATGTTGGAAGATGAATCTGTTAGAAGCTATATTGGTAGAATGTCAAAAATTGTTGCAGGGATAAAATTTTGTGGAGGAACAAAGATAGAGAATGAAGTGATATGGAAAATTTTGAGGACATTGGCTCCTGTATTTAAGAAGACAACACAAATGATTGAACAAGTTATACCTTGTACTATGAACTTTACAAGAGAGACTCTTCTTGGAAGATTGGAAGCATCAGAGATGAACCTGAGGTTATCAGGAGACTTACCTAGAATGGAAATAGCATTTAGTGCTCTTAGTGTTCACCCTACATTGTCAATAAGCATCAATGTGAGCAGAGATTATGCTGGCAGCAATAGATCTAGAAATGAAGAAGACAAGAAGATTGAAGAAGGTATTGCCTTGCCTATGAAAAGAGAACCAGATGGTAAGAAAATTTTTAAATGTTGGACTTGTTAAGAATATGGTCATTTTGCATCTAAATGTCCTAAGAGAGTTAAGAAGTACATAAATAATTTCAAGCCTAGAAGATCTAAGGAATGTTATTATGCTAATGATGAAGACCTTGAAGCTAGTATTGAAAGAACTTTAAGTGAAAGTGATACTGAGAATAATGATGAAATAGGATTTGTAGCAATTAAAGAAGAAAATTCTAAAACTAATGTTAAGGAAGAAAAAGCCTTAGTTTCCCAAGTTGAAAAGAAAGCTGATTGGATTATAGATATTGGTTATTCACATCATATGACTAGAGATATGAAAAAGTTCATAAAGTTTAACAATTATGATGGAGGAGTTGTTAAAGTTGGTAACAATGCACCTTATTTGATTAAAGGTATAGGATCTATTACTCTTGATGGAAAGACTAATACTGATGATGTTTACTTTGTGGATGGATTGAAACATAATATTTTGAGTGTTGGGCAGTTAGTTGATAAGGGATATCAAGTTTGGTTTACTAAGAAAACTTGTGTGATAAAGGATAAAGATGGAAATCTGATTGGGACTAGATCTAGAACTAGAGGTAATGTATTTCAGTTGAATCCTACTGAGATAACATGTTTGATTACTAAGATTGATGATAGTTGGTTATGGCATAGAAGGTTTTGTCATATAAACTTTGATAATATTGTGAAAGTGAGTACTACACTTGTAGTAAGGGATTTGTCTAAAATTATGAACCCTACTAACATGATTTGCAAAGAATGTGTGATGGCTAAGTAGAAGAGAAGTTCATTTCCTAGTAAGAAGTTCACATCAGCTAAGAAGTTGGAGATTGTTCATACAGACTTGAGCGGTCCTACCAGGACTAGAGGATTCTATGGAGAAAGGTATTTTATGATTCTTGTTGATGATTTTACAAGAATGATGTGGATTGCATTTTTGAAAGAAAAATTTGAAGCATTTGATAAGTTTAAGATCATTAAGAACAAAGTTGAGAATGAATCTGGAATGAAGATTAAATGTTTGAGATTTGATAGAGGTGGTGAATTTACTTCTAGAGAGTTTAACACTTTTTGTGAAGTGAATGGTATTAAGAGACAGTTTTCAGCCCCTAGAACACCTGAACAAAATGGTATTGCAGAAAGAATAAATAGATCAGTGACTAAAGCAACAAGAGCTATGTTATTTGAGAATGATTTAGCGAAGACATTTTGGAGAGAAGTAGTGAATACAGTAGTATATACAATGAATAAAGTACAAATCAGAGCAGACACAGACAAGACACCTTATGAATTATGGTTTGAACATGCACCCTTAGTTAAGTATTTTATAATTTTTGGAAGCAAATGTTATATAAAGAGAGATGATGATATTGGAAAGTTTGATCCTAGAAGTGATGAAGGTATTTCTCTTGGATATTCTTTGAAGAGAAAAGAATATAGATGTTACAATAAGAGAACTAAAACTATTGTTGAGAGTGCAAATGTTAAAGTTGATGAAAAGTTCAAAATTTAGGAAAGAATGCTTGATTATGAATCTGATGAAGAAGCTTATCCTAAGCCTAACATTGAAACTACTAAATTATTCTATGAGACTGACACTGAATTGTTGAATGAGAGTCATGCTGAAGAAACTAGAGAGGAATCTAGAGAAGAATCTACAGTTGAAGCAAGATTTGAGACTATGACACTGAACAGGTATTTATCAAGACATCATCCTATTGAGCAA
Organism: Chamaecyparis obtusa; assembly: GCA_027943335.1. Lineage (NCBI taxonomy): Eukaryota > Viridiplantae > Streptophyta > Pinopsida > Cupressales > Cupressaceae > Chamaecyparis > Chamaecyparis obtusa. The sequence goes on from BSBK01001584.1 coordinate 158,394, forward strand.
GTTATTGGAAGTTTGGATAGAGGAGTTCTGACTCAGAATAAGGTACATTTATGTTTGATTTCTCAAATTGAACCTAAATCTACTAGTGAAGCTTGTGAAGATAAACATTGGATTAATGCTATGAGAGAAGAACTAGATTAGATAGAAAAGAACAAGACATGGGAATTGGTCCCTAGACCTAAAGACAAGAATGTAATTGGAACTAAATGGGTATTTAGAAACAAGATGAATGAACAAGGAGAAGTTGTAAGAAACAAAGCAAGATTAGTATGTAAGGGATACTCACTGCAAGAAGGAATTAACTATGAAGAAACTTTTGCACCAATAGCAAGAATTGAAGCAGTAAGAATGTTTTTGGCCTATGCAGCTTTTAAGAAATTCAAAGTGTATCAGATGGATGTGAAGTTAGCATTTCTAAATGGAGAATTGGAAGAAGAAGTCTACATTGAGCAGCCTAAAGGTTTTCCTTTGACTCGAGAAGGAGACATGGTATGTAAACTGAAGAAAGCATTATATGGACTAAAGCAAGCACCTAGAACTTGGTATGCAAGACTGGATAAGTATTTGTTAAAGTTGGGATTTGCTAAAGGAATAGCTAATAGCAATCTGTACACAAAAAAAATTGAAAATGGTTTGTTGATTATAGTTATTTTTGTTGATGACATTATTTTTGGAGGAGAAGATGAAGCTAGTGACAAATTTGCTGATGAAATGAAGACTAAATTTGAAATGAGTATGATTGGTGAGATGAAATACTTTTTGGGATTATAGATAACACAAAAAAATGATGGTATCTTTGTAAGTTAGACATAGTACTTGAATGATTTGTTGAAAAGATTTAGAATGGAGGACCATAAACCAGTTGGAACACCTATGGTAACCAGACATAAGTTATCTAGCACAGATGAAACACCGATAGCTGAATAGAAGAAATACAGATCCATAATTGGAAGATTGTAGTATTTGACACACACAAGATCAGATATAGCACATTCAATTGGAATTGTAGCAAGATTTCAAGCTGAACCTAGAGAATCACATTATGCAGCAATAAAGAGGATACTGAGATATTTACGAGGCACAATGGACTATGGATTGTGGTATGAAAAATCTGATGATTTTACCCTATGTGCATATACAGATGCTGATTGGAGAGGCAGTGTTGATGATAAAAAAAGAACCAGTGGAGGAGCTTTTTTCCTTGGAGGAAGATTAGTTTCTTGGCTAAGCAAGAAGTAGAATTGTATTTCACAGAGCACAACAAAAGAAGAGTATGTAGCAGTAGCAAACAATTGTAACTAGATAATTTGGATGAAGCAGATGCTGAAGGATATTGGAATTAAATTTGTTGAGCCTGTTGTTATACATTGTGACAACACCAGTATAGTCAGTATGTCTAAGAATCCTATACTACATTCTAAGACAAAACATATAGAGATCAAGTATCATGTTGTAAGAGAGAAAGTTGCTGAGAAAGAAGTCAGACTGGAGTACATAAACACAAAGGAATAGATAGCAGACATATTTACAAAGCCTTTGCCTAAGGATACATTTGAGTATCTAAGAGGTATGCTTGGGGTTATGCCCCAGCCTAATTTTGAGTAGTGATGTAGTTGGTTGCATCCATCTAGTAATATATGAGCTCTATCTTTCTTTTGGACTGGATGTTGGTACTTCCTCTATGGAGGAGTATGTGTATCTGAGCTGAGTCATGAGGACTCTAGTAAATGTATTTTTTTTTCTTCTGAATAGTGTCTTTTGACATTGAGTTGTTGTTGACATAGTGATGAAATTTCTATCATTGATGTCAATGGGGGAGAAGTATGGATGAAAAACAATATGAGAGAACTGAATAGGATAACGAAGCAAGATTTGATTGATGAAGAGGATTTGAAGAAGCAGTGTTGCAGTATTGGATTTTTGGAACATTGGATGTTTTTCATCTATGTTGCTATTAATGCCAATAGGGGAGATTGTTAGGAATGAATGCTAAAGTTTTTGGCACCCATTTTGTAGCATTTGTTGTTGCATTCATGACTATGATTGTCATTGATGTCAACACAGTGTTTTACCGAAGACTTGTAGAGAAGAAAACAATGTTTTGATTAGCGCATGTGGTATATTGTAGTTGGAGCTATGTGATGTTGAGGATATACTCTTTGATATTTTATATGTCTATGGTTAAGAGCACATATAGTAATTATTTTATTCATGAAAGTTATGATCATTTTGGTGGAAGCAGTATTCAGGCAGTGTTCCTGAGTAGCGGTTTTTGGAAATTGGATGATATCTCCTAATCGGGATGAAATATGGCTTTGTGTAGTTAAAGGGAAGTTAGAGACACATTGATAGTGACATGGATGATAGCACAAAATTTGAAGTCACATGAGTGAAGATTTATTGTATTTGTAAGCCGACAATTTTATGTAACTTTGGTGTAGCGTGTGGAATCTTTTATTTTGTAATTGTATGCCGACTCATTTGTAATTATTTGAGTGTGGTATAAAGGAAGGAATGTTTATAATTTTTGTATGTAGAAGAGGATAGTAGTGTATGAATATGAAGTGAAGAAAAGAGCTAAATGTGAAAGCAAAATTGTGAAGGAAGACATGCGAAGTACAAAGATATGAAATTGAGATCTGATGTAGTAGTGAGTGCAGTTTGGCATGGTCAGAGAAGAGGTAACATATTATTCTATTAAATAATACAAAGATTATTTGGACAGTGAGTTCAGTGATCTTACCTTGAAGCTATTTGGGTAGTGGGTCCTTCTATCTTCCATAACTCTTAACAGGGTTAGAATCTTTTAACAAGGATTCAAAATCTCCTAACAGGGATTTATATGTACTGAATGTATTTCATAAGACTCCTAACAGAGTCCATCCTTTCACAAGGAATATTCATATTAGTGCATCTTTTGTGGACATCATTCCCACTGGGGTTTACTCTTTGATCAAGAGGTTCCCTAGTCCACATATCTTGTGTTATTGTGTAATTGTGTATGAATATCTTTCTATGGTTGGTAATTATATTGCTTACATGGTTTAATACTATTGAAGATGGTAAAAGTTATAATTATCTGATAACTAATTCACCACCCCCCTCTCAGTTATCTTGGTGGAATTTACTTTTTAACAATTGGTATCAGAGCAGCAGGTCCTTGAAAGAGAAGTTTAACAGCTTAAGGAGATCCATGGTGAATTTCAGGAAAGAAAACTCTAAGTTTGATGGAGTAAATTTTGACAGTTGGAAAGAAAAGATGAAGACACATCTACTATGTTTAGGACCAGGTTATTGGTTGACTACAAAGAATGATAAGACTATCATTGAAGGAGATGATCTTGAGACATGCTCTAATGATGAGAGAGATCTATTCATGTGTAACATACTTGCAAGAGAAGCACTTTTGATAGCACTTTGGTTGGATCTGAACTAACCTAAGATCTATAGAGGAGATGAAGAGGCAAAAGACATATCTATCTATTTGGAGAGGTATAAAGGAAACCTAATGGTGAGGTTATAGAGTATGCTGGTGTTGTTGATGTTATTGACTGATAAGTCTAAGAAGAAGGTTGAAGGTGAAGATCAGAGTTTTGATTGCTTGAAGTGAATTTTGAGAAGATCAGAGATGGAGATGGAAATCGTACTCAGTCAATAAATCAACATATATGTGTGAATTAGATCTGATATCTATAAAGTGAGTTGTATGTTTTATAGATCAGAAACTACTACTACTTTCTAACCATTGTAATAGTCAAAATCCTTTAATCAAGGTTGACCTAACAATCATTGATAAATCCTTTAATCAAGGTGGCATTATAATGGAATGTATTCAAGTCCTCTGACTAGGCCACTCCTAACAGGGTGATTGAAATCCTTTAATAGGGTCACACCTAATAGTGTGTTTGTAAACCTTTAACAAGGTTGGCTTTTCACCGAGCTCACTTCAGAAGAGTGAAAATATCAGTAATATGTTACAAAGTGATTTTTCCCAAATTGGGTTTCCACTATAAATCCTGGTGTCATACTTGTTTGAATGTTTTGTTATGAATGTTTTGATATTCTACAAGTTAAATACTATTGGATAGTGGAGTTCATGTTATATATTTTCTAATATATATTCTTTAGAGACCGAGTTGAGTTGGTGATTAGATCTAAGTTTGTTGAAGTATTTAAATGTTTAATTGGTACATCTGGACTTGAGAACAACTGACTCACCCCCCTCTCTATTGTTCTAAATCACATTAACAGGTTTTTCCCATAATAGGGTTTCCACGTTAAAAATATATATGTTATATTTGTATGGATGTGTTGAAGTGTTATGTTACTTTACACATTACTATAATTGGATTGATTGATAAACACATTATTTAATTTACTAGTAATTGATATATGAAGAGAAAGGCACAATTGATATTTTACCGAGTTGATTAATTTGTTTGGAAGTTTTGTTATATACATCTGGGAGTATTTGGGATTGTAGGATAACTGGACTTAACTGATTCACCCCGGGTGGTCCCACAATAGTGTGTGCCACTTTTTGGCCAACTTTGACATAGAGACCAACATTTTGAGAAAAAAATTCACTTTTGAACTCCTGTTGCCGCAAAACTATTAGGAATTTGAAGATGATGTAAACTAGAGTCTTTTAGAATTTTATTTTTAGTTTCTAAATATATATATTTTTTAAAATTAAAATTCATTTACATTCATTTTTCCTTCTCCTTCGAAAAGTGGTTTGTGTGAAAAAACTATGTTTTTAAGGAGTTACTGTCACTTGGATCAGCATAATTTTTTTAAAAAAATATGATAACGATGTAATTCTTTTGAGATTATATTTGTAACTTCAATATCTAAAGGATGCAATTGGTTTCATTCATTTTGGTTCAATATTTCATACTGTATTAAGTTCTAAAGTGACAGTAACTGTAATTTAGACATAATGTCACTTGGATCACTCTAACTTGATCTGTGTATATCAAAATTCATTTTTTATTTTATTTTATAGAAAGGTAACACAAATACTCTTTTCCTACATATTTTTCATAATTTTTTTTTTGTAATATACTATTTTTCTTGAAGTCTTGAAGAGACAAGTTGTTGAATGACCAAACAACCTATGTTTAGTTAAAGTGATATTTAAAAGTAATAATGAACTCAATATGTATTAAAATTATATTCATTAGAAAGCTTGTTCCGAATAGCATCATACTACATAGATAGGTTTTTCAAATGAATTCATTTGATATGCCAAAACATAAAGTCAAAGCAATTTTTTGTCAACATTTTAATAGGTGTGAAGGAGATTCTATTGTAGGTATGAATGATGAGTATATATGTTATATCAAGTTTTTTTAATCTAAGAGACTTTGAGCTAACCATTTGTAATTAATTACTTCAAATGGAACCTCTCAAGGCTTAAATCATCATATTTTATTAAAAATGTGTTATTTCAGTAAAAATCAGCATGTCTAAAAAAGTGTAACCCACTATTGTGGGGTCACCCCCCCTCTTAGTTATCTAGCAATTGGTATCATAGCATAGAGTGCTTGAAAGGAAATTTTGAAGGACTTAAGCTAAAGATCAAAAGATGTATAAGAGTGAGGTTCCAAAGCTAAACAAAGACAACTTCTCAACATGGAAAAGCATAATGAAATTGTATCTATCATGGATTGGAGAGTCTGCAACATACTACTTGGAAAATGAGTTCATCTTACCCTCTGCACCTTTGACTATTGATCAATTGAGAGAAAAACATGAGCACAATGCTATGATGATAGAACTTGCTTCTTCCTTATCAGGTGCTGAATTGGAAGATGTTAAGACATGTACAACTGCTAAATAGATATGGGACAAGCTTACACTAATTCATGGAGGAGATGTGAATGTGCTAACCTGGCTAAAGATGAAAGTATTAGAGGAAAGTTTGATGACATGAAAATGAAAGAAGGATAAAACATATCTTAGTACAATAACTGAATCAAGGAGGTTGTGAATGCTATTTGAGGAGAAGGTGGAACTATTGTAAGTAAAATTCTCAAAACCTTTTTACCTTCTTATGCTATTAGAGTCTCTGCAATTCATGAAATGAGAGAAGCTCCTAGAAATAATGTTATGTACTTGATAGTCTAATCGATAGACTGACCACATTTGAGTTGAATAACTTTGACAATAGTATTGTTCATATTGTTGAATCTGCATTTATGTCATCTTTGAAAATTGGTAAATCAAGAAGCAAACATATGATAAGAAATGATAGTGACAGTGAAAGTGATGAGGATGATGTTGATGAAGTTGAAGCATTAATGGATAGAAGATTACAAAAAGGTAAGGGAAGATATAAAGGAAAACTACGTTTGGTATGTTTTAATTGCAAGGAGATTGACCATATTGCTGCTAGATGTCCTAATAGGAAAGAAGATGAGAAAGATAATGAGAGATCTAATGAAAAAAAGTATGACATAAGAGATAATCAAGAACAGAGAGGCAACCGATAGTATGATATAAGAAGTAACTGAGATTACAAAGACAAAGGAAAGAAGACATGTTACCTTGTTGAAGATGAAGATGAAGATACCAACACCGACATTGATGAAGACATTGAGGTGGTATTTGTGGCTTTGAAAGAAGATTAAGAAGAAGAAGAAAGGTATGTAGAAACAACACTTATTTCTAAAGTTAGCAAGAATGATACTTGGATTATTGATAGTGGTTGTACACATCATATTACTGGTGATGAAGAGAAATTTGAATACCTCTAATATTATAATGGTGGATCTATTAAAATGGGAAATGATACACCTTGTCTATTAAAAGTAAAAGGGTCTATAGTGCTAAACAATAAGATTAGATGTGATAATTCATATTGGGTGAAAGGACTTAACTATAATATTTTGAGAGTAGCATAGCTGAATAACACAGGTCATTGAGTTACATTTAAAAATAGAAAGGTGAAAATCTATGATGAAACTGGAAAGTTGATCAGTACTTGTGAACAATCAAAAGGTAATCTATTCTATCTTGACAATGTTGAAACTTCTTGTTTGTTGGATAGAAATGAAGATGTGTGGTTATGGCACAAAAGGTTATGTCATGTGAAATTTGAAAACATGGTTAAGATTAGTAATAAAAGGAAAGTTAGAGGTTTATTGAGAATATCTAAACCTGACCATGTTATGTGTAAACAATGTCAAATGGGAAAAATGTCAAAATCTAGTTTTAAGAGATTTTTTTTCATATAATGCTATCTTGGAGTTGGTTCATATTGACTTGTGTGGTCCTATGAGAACTCAGAGTTATTATGGAGACATATACTTTATCTTGTTTGTTGACGACTTCTCTAGAATGATGACTGTCATGTTCTTGAAAGAAAAATTTGAATCTTTTAAGATGTTTAAATGGTATAAATAAAAAGTGGAAAAAGAAAGTGGTAAAGAACTAAAATGCTTGAGATCAGATAGAGGTGGTGAATTTATTTCTAACGAGCTCACTAATTTTTTTAATGAGCATGGAATTAAAAGATAGATTTCTACACTGAGGACACCCTAGTAGAATGAGATTGTTGAAAGGAGAAATAGATCTATTGTGGATTGTGCTAGAATACTAATGATTGAAAAAGATGTGGCACAATTATATTGGAGAGAAGTTTTTAGTACTGTTGTATACACATTGAACTGAGCTCAACTAAAGAAAGATTCAAATAAAACACCTTATGAATTATGGTATGGGTACACACCTAATGTAAGTTATTTCAAAATATTTAGAAGTAGATACATAAATTTTGAAAGGTGATAGAAATGAGAAATTTGATTCAAAAGGTGATGAAGGAATATTCTTAAGATATTCTACTAAGAGAAAAGCTTACAAATGTTTGAATAAGGCTACTAACAAGATGATTGAAAGTGCAAATGTGAGAGTTGATGAATTTGTTGAGAAGAATGATGAAGAAAGTAAAAAGGAACCATAAGACTATGGTAGATTTGTTTACATTGAGGAACCTAACACTCTACCTAAGAAATAGTCTATTGTTACCAAGCAACATGATAATGTTATTGAGCATTAGTCTATATAGATCAAGAACCAACAAACTATTACTGATGAAGATCATGATCATGCACCGAGTGAAGAACACACTGAAGAAAAAATAACTGAACCTGTACTTGAAAAATATGTAGGGAGACATAATCAACATAATCATATTATAAAGATGGCATGATGATCTGGAGTAAGTTGAGAGATACACATTCTTAGTCTATAAATTTGAACCTAAAACTGTTAGAGATGCACTTGAAAATGATGAATGGATTAAGGCCATGAATTAAGAAATTGAGAAGATATTAGAAAACAAAACATGGACATTGGTACCAAGACTGAATGACAAGAATGTAATTGGAAACAAATAGATATTCCGAAACAAATTGAATGAAAATGGAGAAGTCACTAGGAATAAGGCAAGGATTGTATGCAAAGGGTATGCACAAGAAGAAGGTATTGACTATGGTGAGACTTTTGCACCCATTTCTAGTCTTGGAAGAGTTATAATATTTATTTCATATGCTTCTTACAAAAGATTTAAAGTTTATCAGATGGATGTTAAATCTGCATTTCTAAATGGGATACTTGAAGAAGAGGTATATATTGAACAACTTGAAAGTTTTATTGATCCTAATCAGAAGGATATGGTATGTAAGTTGCACAAAGCATTATATGGACTAACAAACACTGAGAGCATGGTATGAAAGACTGTACTCTTATCTTATAAGTATTGGATTTGTTAGAACAAGTGACAAAAATAATTTGTATTTGAAAGGTGAAACTGATGACAAGATTCTTATTGCTAAAAGTTTTGTTGATGATATCATATTTGGAGGACATGATAACTTATGCAAATTATTTGTTGATGAAATGAGAAAGAATTTGAAATGTCAATGTTTGGTGAAATCAAATTTTTTCTTGGCTTGCAAATTTTACAACAGAATGAAGGCATATACATTACTCAATCAAAGTACATCAAAGAAGTGTTGAAGACATTTGAAATGGAAGATACAAAACCAGTTGGTACACCTATGATCATTGGATGAAAATTGACAAAGGATGACAAGTCAACC
>BSBK01001584.1:172500-197500 GCA_027943335.1 Chamaecyparis obtusa
AGATCATCCGTTCATATATACACTACTGAGGCACATATTATGATCAAATACATAACCAAAGACCTAAATATTATCTCGATCTATGGGAGATCATTTCCAACCTCTTGCAGTGGTCTATATGATCCAAAATAGAGAATAAAAGCAAAAAATTGTGGCAACATTCATTCCTTGGCACTTTGTGTTGGCAAGAGAGTACTTTAGAATGGATGTTATGTTGTCATTGATGGAAACAACATACATCTCTCTTAGTTTTGTTAATGGGTTTTTACTTACCGATATAGAGATGATTGAAATTAGCTAAGTACATGTACTAATAAAGTACGTTCGTAGGGTTAGTTTGACAATAAAGGAAAAAAATAAACTAAATTACTACAATTAGTGAGCTATTTAATGCAAATAAAGTCAATAAGCACTCTATGGCTCTCTATTTAGATATGTTAATGATAAGCTCTCAACAAGCCTCCATTAGTGACAACTCTAAAATGAGAAAATGATAAAAGATTAACAAATTAAGTCTATTTCAATGAAACTATGGTCAATTTATATGCCTAAAAATGACTTTCTAGCTTAAATTTTCAATAGTTTTGATGCAATTTTCAAATATGTGGATACATTCTCCTGATTTTAGCCTTTCTTTTATAAATTTTTGCAAGCATAGGGGGTGAAGTAGGTTTGATCATGGTTAGGTTAAGATTTAGTCCATGGTTTCCAATTTGGGGATAATTTAAATGGTTTGTCCTCAAAGCTTGGGACAATGAGACAAAATGAGTGGTCAAGATGCTCTCACCTTATGAGTGATTGAGATTCGATCTTGGCTTGATCCATGTGAGTCCAATCCTTAATTCCTATTGGTTGAGGTATTTTCCTCCCATGTGATGGATGAGGGAAAATATGAATTAATTAAGTGAATTTAAATGATTTGTTTAGCCATGTGTACCCCTTAAATGAGTTGATTTGATTTTTAATTGAACTATACAATTAATTAGATTAATTGCATAATTAATTGATTTATCTTGATTTAATTGGCTTTTAATTTTCAATTATTGTTAGATTTTGGCTTGATTGCAATTAATGCTTTGATTTTTCCTTAGTTGCTCACTTGATTTGATCTTCACCAATTTTAGGTGATTACAAATGTCCTTCTTTGAATCGATGTGCGAAGAGAATTGATTCAAAGAATGTCTGATGTTTGGATGTAGATTCCTAATTTTGATGATTAATGTCAATTTTGATGATAGATTTAGATTCCATGATGAAGTCATGATTGGTTGATGTTCTCGATGGTCATTTTGATGATAGATCTTTGGTGTGGTGGCTGATTTGACCTAATTTGCCAATTTTGATGCCCCACTGTTAAATGTGAAATTTTTTACATTGAAAGATTGTGCCATTGATTTGATTATGTTGATGATGTTATTGATGATCTGAGAGTATGCCCCCTTGAAAATGAAATGAAATTTTATTGTGGTGAAAATTTTTCCATTTTTGATCAATTTCGTTGAATATTTTTAAATTTGCGTTAATTTCAATTTTATTTTTGATATTTTTTTAAAGATGATCTCATGACAAATGCCCCTGATTTAGCTGATTAGGTCTTCAATTTTGTCCCTGGGTCATTTTCGGCTAAAAGGAACCTCTTTTAGGTCAAAAAGGCTATATATAGTGGTGAAAAGCCAATTTTACTATTCATTTTCACCTCTCCATTTCACTTTTCACCCTCTGACTCCTCTCAGCTACAATAATGGTGGTGCGATACAAGAAGCACATATTTAAGTGCGATTGATGATACCAATGACCATTGGACTATGGACCTCTGGTAAGTACCCTTGTAAACCTCTTGTGTTAATTTAAAGCATTTAATTTTTTTCAAAAAAGATTTTTCTAGATAAAATTATATTTTTTTCCAATTTTGAATGAAATAGCACATAGAAGCTTTTTTGCAGTGCATATAAAATTATTTTAGCGCATCCACAATTTTTTGCAGCATGTTTAAACATTTCTATAGCACGTACAACCAAGAACCCTAGGTTAGGATTTCACTTTTAAAACTTTCTGTAGCAAATATGATTTAATCTGCGCATTTAAAACTTTTTGTAGCGTGTACAGGTAATTCCTGTAGTGTGTATGAAATCCTGTTGTGTGTACACATTCTTGTTGCACGTTTGATAATTTTAGTAGCACTTTTAAAATTTTTAATGATGCATTTTCCTTTTAGTGTGTATAAGTATTTTAGTAGCATGTGCACCCCTTTTTGCAAATGTTTAGGTTTTTTAGCCAGTTTTCCTACCTGGTTGATTGCATTGATCAACTAATTGGCTTGGTTGATGAGTGCTATGTTGAAACAAGTTGTTTGATATTAGTTCTGATCATGTGATGATGAATTTTAATTGTCAATCCTGACTGGTTGGCCGATTACGATGATGAAATTTTTGTCCTCTTTGAGTAGAATTAGGAAAATTGATAATGGTTTGATAGATTTAGGATGTAGATTGACTTGTGATGATTCAACATTTGATGATTTTGATTACTGATGTGATTTTAACTTGCTTCCATAGGCTCCCATTCAGAAGTTAGTCATCCAAGGATTGTTTCCCTTACCATTTGAGATGATCGATGATCTTAGTGGGTAGGAGCGTCGATTGATAGGTCATGGCAGACTCACCTATCAAGGATTAATGACAACTATAGAATAGAGGTGGCACTCTAACCATAATACCTTTCACTTGCCAATGGGAGAGATGACCATCACTCCTAAGGACATATATAGATTTCTTTATATTCTAACACATAGAGAGATCGTATACTATGATCAGGTATATGATGGTACTATTTGCAGATAGTTGTTCGGTGACCTGACTTTTGGTGATGACTAGTGGAGATTTTCTAGCAACCCAGTGCTGACTATATGTTTTTCATTGATGATAACATATGGTAAGAAAAATATGTGGAAGACTTATGTAGTAAGATTTGAGTATATGTAGCATGGACATGTTATCAACATGATATCATGGACAGAGAAGTTAATTGTTAGTATAGACAGTTATGTAGCAGCTTGTGTCAGCAGTGTTCCTGACAGAGTTATAGGTAGTGTTCTATGAATGATTGTTTGTACAGTTATCATGGAGCCTTGTGCATTTGGATATGTGATGGAGACATGTTAGTATTGTTACATTCATGGACACAGAGTTTGATGTGCAAAAGAAGTGAAGTTATGTAGTCGTTATTCACCAGTTGCAGTTTCCTATGTTTATCTAGAAGAGACGAAAGATATTATAATGGTACAGGAGTTGCACCTATCATTTTGGTATGTGTGCTTGGATTAGTGATTGGAGAAGAGTTAAGAATGTTTGGTTAAGAGTGCATGATGTGATTTATCTTTACGAGAAAGTATCAGTTAATTTGGTAGAGCCGACAGTGTGTACCGTGCGTCTACACTTATTGATTTGGACAGGTCCCAGTTTGTGTTGCGTGCTTAGTAGAGCTAATTGAGATGTTATTGGAGAGTGTTATTTTTTCTCTAATATGATTTCAAGGTAGTTCTAATAGGCCAACTTGATTATATAATTTAGAGGAAAGATACTTATAGCCTGTCATTTGTGATTGCTAGAGGCATGGCATGAAGATGAAAGATTAGAGCAGAGCAGAGAGTGTGAAGTATTGTGTCATCAAGAAGAAGTCTATGTGAAAAAGAAGATAGAGTGTGCTATTCATTGGAACTAATCAAGACAGTAGGTATAACTCATAGTTCACCAAGATCCAGATATAGTGTGTATCTTTTATTCAAAATGTTGGAGCCTTCACCCCTTTGAGCAATGAGCTCTTAGACAGTGCATCCCCACCCCTAATAGGTTCAATCATAAAAGACTCCTAATAGGGTCCAACCTTTGATGAGGTCACTGTACTTATTTCATTGTAAAGATCAACTCCTAACAGGGTTGTAAGATCTTCTAACAAGGATCATAAAACACTTGTGCAGTTATTAGTGGGTCTTAATTCCCACCAAGGTTTTTACCTATTTGGGTTTCCTCATAACAAAATTATTGGTGTTGTGTTCAAATGTTCTTTCATTGTGTTTATACTTAAAGTTTAAGTATACTTAATTGGATAAAGAATTGAAACTTGTAGATAACTGATTCACCCCCCCCTTCTTAGTTTTCTCTTGGGACTATTCCTAACAATCGGTATTAGAGCCAAGTGCCTCGGAGAGAAAGTTTAAAAGCTTGAGGTTGATCAGATGGCATTCTTTGGAGAAGACAGTCCTAAGTTTGATGGAGAGAACTATCTTGATTGGGAGAACAAAATGGTGACACATTTGCAGTGCATTGTTTTTGAAGTTTTTCAAGTGGCTATAAAATAAGTTAAGATCCCCTCTCTAGAAAATCTTGCAAAGGAAGATGCTACTACAAAGAAAAAGGATTTTTTCCATCAAAATGCAATAGCCAAAGAAGCCCTTATCAGTGCCTTATCTGATAGTGATTTTTCAGAGATAAAGAAAGTAGACACAACTTACAAGCTATGGAAGCACCTAGAAGACATGTTTGAAGGAGATACACAAGAAAAGAATGCACACAGAAAGACATGGAAGAAAAGATAAAATGCATTAGAGATTCTACCTAAAGAAGACATCAGAGCTTACAACCAAAGGATTAATGAAGTAGTTGCTGGAATTAGGAACAATGGTGGAGAGATCTCAGAGGAAGACATTATGGATAAGTTGATGACTACTCTTACAATAGAGTATGAAAACAAGATCAACATCCTCGATGAGACCATGTAGCTTACAAAAAATTTCAAAAGAGAGACCTTGATCAACAAAATTTTAGCTTTTGAGATTTCAAGATTGAAGACAAAGCCTAAAAGTGAGACAGCCTTCAAAGCATCAGTCCATGGTAAGAAATCTTCATACACTTATGGTAATTTTGATGATGAAGATGAAGATAAAGAGATATATAATATTATTTCTATGATTGCTAAGAAAGAAATAAAAGGAAAAGGAAAGTATGAAGGTCAGTTACCATTCAAATGTTTCTCATGTAATAAGATTGGTCACTTTGCATCTAAGTGTCCTACAAGAGTTAAGAGATTCAGAACTAACTACAAGCCTAAGTATACAAAAGGGTGTTACTATGCTGGTGATGGAGTTTCTGATCATGATTTAGTTGAAGATGAAATTGGATTCATTGCTATTATGGAGAAGATGTTTGATGATATGGATCATAAATATGAGAAAAAGGAACAAGAGCTAGCATTGATTTCACAAGAAGGCATAAGGACGGATTGGATTATAGATAGCAGTTGTTCACATCACATGACATGTGATAAAGATAGATTTGTTCATCTAGACAAATACAAAGGTGGCATGGTTAGATTTGGAGATAACACTCCTAAACCTACCATTGGTAGAGCAGCTATCACATTGGATGGAAAGAACAACACTGATGATCTTCTTTATGTAGATGGTTTGCAACATAACCTTCTTAGTGTTGGGAAGTTGCTTGAAAAAGGTCATTAGTTGGAGTTCAAAGACAACAAGTGCATCATTAACAACAAGGATGGTGTAATGACTACATCAAGTTCAAAGAATAAAGGTAATGTTTTTCAGCTTAATTTAGAAGCAAGTTGTTTTGTTGCTAAAGTAGATGGCAGTTGGCTATGGCATAAAAGACTATGTCATATCAATTGTGATAACATAGTAAAGATAAGCAATGTAAAGGCAATAAGAGATCTACCTAGCATAGTAAAGCCAATTGATACTATTTGCAAAGAATGTGTGATGGGAAAGCATGTGAGTAATTCATTCAGAAGCAAGCATAATTCAATAGAGAACAAGTTGGATTTGATTCATATAGACCTATGTGGACCAACTCAAACAAGATCATACTATGGTGAAAGGTATTTCATTTTGTTTGTTGATGATTATTCTAGAATGATGTGGGTTATGTTCTTGAAAGATAAGTCAGAATCATTAGAGAAGTTCAAAATATTCAAAGCTAAGGTTGAACATAAATTTGGACTAAAGATAAAGTGTCTAAGATTAGATAGAGGAGGAGAATTCACCTCTGACAGATTCTATGAGTACTCCAAAGAACATGGCATAAAGAGATAGTTGAGTGCACCTAGAACCCCTCAATAGAATGGGATTGTAGAGAGAAGGAATATGGTCATCCTTGTTACAGTGCACACCATCATGATTGAAGGAAAAGTTGCACACACCTATTAGAGAGATGAGGTCAATACAATAGTCTATACCATCAATAGAATACAATTGAGGCCAGGCGTGGACAAGAAACCTTATGAGCTATGGTTTGGTAATGTTCCCATAGTAAAATACTTTAGAATCTTTGGAAGCAAGTGCTACATCAAGAGGGATGAAGCAATAGGAAAGTTTGATGCAAGAAGTGATGAAGGTATTTTCCTTGGTTACTCTACTAAAAGAAAAGCTTATAGATGTTTTAATTTGAGATTGAAGAAGATCATTGAAAGTGATCATGTTAATATTGATGAAAATTTTATGGTTCAAGAAAGATATCATGATTATGCACCTATGATTGAAGAACCCAGTCCTTCCACTAGTGAGATAGTTGTTGAAGAGATGTTTGACAGTATTGATGTATTATTCAATGACCCTAAAACAAGTGAAGAAGAAACTCAGAAGGCAGATGAGATAGTATCACCTAAAGTTCCAAAGTTTACATCTAGATATCACTCTAAGGATGACATCATTGGAGATCAAAGTGGAAAATTCACAACAAGATCAAAAGCAAAGAGTTCAGCAGGAAATGAATAGGTATGTTTACCATCTTAGATTGAACCTTTAAGTGTTGAAGATGCATGTAATGATTCAAATTGGCATGATGCTACGAAAGAAGAACTAGATTAGATTATTAAGAATGATACTTGGGAACTGGTCCCAAGACCTAGTGATAAGAATGTGATTGGAACCAAGTGGATATTCAAAAACAAGATGAATGAAGATGGTCCAGTAGTAAGGAATAAAGAAAGGTTAGTATGTAAGGGATATGCGCAAAGAGAAGGTATTGAATATTTAGACACATTTGCACCTGTGAACAGATTAGAAGACATTAAGTTGTTCCTAGCTTATGTGACATCCAAAAACTTCAAAGTTTATTAGATGGATGTTAAGTCAGCATTCTTGAATGGAGAGTTAAGGGAAGAAGTATACATTGGGCAACATGAAGGATTCACCTTATCAGATAGGCCTAATATGGTATGTAGATTGAAGAAAGCCCTCTATACACTTAAGCAAGCCCCTAGAGCTTGGTATGAGAGACTTGATGGATATCTAACAAAAATTGGATTCAAGAAAGGAGCAAGAGATTGTAATCTATTTATAAGAGAGACATCTGAAGGTTTACTACTTGTAGCTATATTTGTTGATGACATTATCTTTGGGGGTAATGACAAACTTAGTGAAAGAGATATGCAGAGTGAGTTTGAGATGAGCATGATTGGACCTATCAAATAATTTTTGGGATTAAATGTGTAGTAAATAGAGAAAGGTATTTTCATTAATTAGTGTAAGTATGTGAAAGAGATATTGAAGAAGTTCAAGATGGATGATTGCAAGCTAGCGGATACACCTATGATAACAAGATGCAAGATTACAAAAGAAGATGATTCTCCAGCAATAGATACAACATTGTACAAGTCTATGATTGGTAAACTCATATATCTTACTCAATCTAGAACTAATATTTCTAATGTAGTTGGCATAGTTGGAAGATATGCAGCAGAGCCTAAACAAAGTCACCTCATGGTAGTAAAGAGAATATTCAGATATTTGCAGGGAACTATAGATTATGTTCTATGGTATCCTAATTTAGAGAATGTTGAGCTTCATGTATATACAGATGTAGATTGGGTAAGATGCGTAGATGATAGAAAGAGTACATTAGGAGGAGTAGTATTTCTTGGTGATAGACAAGTCACTTGGAAAGGAAAGAAGTAGAATTGTATTTCCCAGTCAACAACAAAAGCAGAGTATGTTGCAACAACTTTAAATTGTTCTACGAGAGAGAAAGTGAAAGTGGCAGAGAAAGAAGTCAAATTGGATTATGTGAGTACTAAAGATCAATTAGAAGACATATTCACAAAGCCTTACTAAAGGATACTTTTGAGTATCTCAAGGAGAAGCTAGGAGTAATTCCCTTCCCTGATTCTGATTAGAGAAAGTGGAGAGAGCATCAGTCCTCAGTGACTGATGGATGATTGACTACTCTACTTCAAGAGTAGTACCGATGCTTAAATGTTTGGCACCCTTTTCCATTAATGTCAAAGGGGGAGTAGTATATATTCATGAAAAATATTATTAAAGGGGGAGCACATAAAAAATTAAGGAGTAATATATAGTAGCAAGAGGGAGTAGTATTCAGTCATGGAAGCAGTTCAGTTGAGGAAATGGAGAATGTTGAATAATATTGCAGAAGATGGAGGATTCATTCTTGGGGGAGTTTTGATGAGGAAATGGAGAATGTTATAAAATAATTATTCATTTGGACTGGTGGTGTTTTATATTCCATATGTTTCCATCAATGCCAAAGGGGGATATTGTTGGAGATTTTCCAGCAAGCTAGTGTTGACTATATGTTTGTCATTGATGACAACATATGGTAAGCAACATGCATGGAAGACTTATGTAGTAAGATTTGAGTATATGTAGCATGGACATGTTATCAGCATGATAGCATGGATGCAGAGGTTAACTGTTAGTACAGATAGTTATGTAGCAGCTTGTGTTAGTAGTGTTCCTGACAGAGTTACCGACAGTGTTCTATGAATGATTGTTCGTACAATTATCATGGAGCCTTGTGCATTTGGATATGTGATGGGGACATGTTAGTATTGTTAAATTCATGGACATAGAGTCTGATGTGCATTAGAAGTGAAGTTATGTAGTTGCTATTCACTAGTTGTAGTTTCCTGTGTTCATCCAAAAGCGCTGACATAGATTATATTGGTATAGGAGTTGCGCCTATCATTTTAGTATGTGTGCTTGGATTAGTGATTAGAGAAGAGTTAAGAAATTTTTGGTAAGAGAACATGATGTAATTTATCTTGAGGAGAAAGTATCAGTTAATTTGGTAGAGCTGATAGTGTGTAGCGTGCACCTACACCTATTGATTTGTACAGGTCCTAGTTTGTGTTACGTGCTTAGTAGAGCCGACCGAGATGTTATTGGAGAGTGTTATTGTTTCTCTAATATGATTTCAAGGTGGTTCTAAAATGCCAAATTTATTATATCATTTAGAGGAAAGATACTTATAGCCGGTCATTTGTGATTGCTAGAGGCATGGCACAGAGATGAAAGATTAGAGCAGAGAAGAGAGTGCGAAGTATTGTGTCATCAAGAGGAAGTCTATGTGAAAAAGAAGATAGAGTGTGCTATGCATTGGAACTAATCAAGACAATAGGTCTACCTTGCAACTCACCAAGATCCAAATATAGTGTGTATCTATTATTCATAAGGTTGTAGCCTTCACCCCCTTTGAGTAGTGAGCTCTCGGACAGTGCATCCTCACCACTAATAGGGTCAATCATAAAAGAATCCTAATAGGGTCCAACCTTTGACCAGGTCATTGTACTTATTGCATTGTAAAGATCAACTCCTAACAGGTTTGTAAGATCTTCTAACAAGGATCATAAAACACTAGTGCAGTTCTTAGTGGGTGTTAATTCCCACCAGGGTTTTTACCTATTTGGATTTCCCCGTAACCAAATTATTGGTGTTGTGTTCAAACATTTTTTCATTGTGTTTATTCTTAAAGTTTAAGTATACTTAATTGGATACAAAATTGAAACTTGTAGATAACTAATTCACCCCCCTCTCTCAGTTATCTCTTGGGACTATTCCTAACAATGACAACATTCTATGGGTGCAGTTCACCTCCTTCCTAGATCTTCCCACTGTACTTGGAGTACTGGTCAGTAGATTCTTGCTTCCTGACTGATGAGGTCATGACTTTGGAGTTGGATGGGGCTGCATTCTTGAGGATATGATTGGTCATCCTCGAAGATTTGACTAGGGATCTTGCATCCTAGCACATCTCTATAGTGAGTTACATGATGTAGTTTATAGAAATGGTGCTATACTATCGATAGGGGTAATATTATTATAGCTATGGACATGAGAGAATCTCCCTATCACACATCTTATTGTAGTGCAATGACAAGATCCTGGGTGGCCATTCATATTTATCTATGAGGGTATGGTTGTCCAGGGATATCTGGGCAAGTTAGATTACTGGAGACATATTATAGATGATTTGGACCAGGTTATATGGAGGTCATATTTGGGATGAAAACCATGGGTAGAGGATTTAGTAGAGCTCCTCTTTATGTGTATGCCCTGATGGATGATTAAGAATACTGTTAGGAATAGTCCCAAGAGATAACTGAGAGAGGGGGGGGGGGTGAATCAGTTACCTACAAGTTTCAATTCTTTATCCAATTAACTATACTTAAACTTTAAACATAAACACAATGAAATAACACTTGAACACAACACCAATATTTTGGTTATGGGGAAACCCAAATAGGTAAAAACCCCAGTGGGAATTAACACCGACTAATAAACTGCACTAGTGTATAATGAACCTTATTAGAAGATCTTACAACCCTGTTAGGAGTTGATCTTTACAATAAAATAAGTACAATGACTTGGTCAAAGATCAAACCCTTTTAGGATCCTTTTATGATTGACCCTATTAGGGGTGAGGATGCACTATTCGAGAGCTCACTGCTCAAAGGGCTGAAAGCTACAACCTTTTGAATAACAGATACACACTATATCTGGATCTTGGCAAACTGTGAGGTAGACTTGCTATCTTGATTAGTTCCAATGAATAGCACAATTAATCTTCTCTATCATATAGACCTCTTCTTGATGACACAACACTTCACACTCTCTTCTCTGCTCTAATCTTTTATCTCCATGTCATGCCTCTAGCGATCACAAATGACCGACTATAAGTATCTTTCCTCTAAATGATATAATCAATTTGGCCTATTAGAAACACCTTGAAATCATATTAGAGAAACAATAAAACTCTCCGAGAACATCTCTATTGGCTCTACTAAGCACACAACACAACCTGGGACCTATCCAACTTAATAAGTGTAGATGCACACTACATACTGTCGGCTCTACCAATTTAACTGATACTTTCTCCTCAAGCTAGATTACATCATGCACTCTTAATGAAATATTCATAACTCTTCTCCAATCACTAATCCAATCATGCATACCATAATGATAGGTGCAACTCCTATACCAATATAATCTCTATCGGCTCTTCTGGATAAACTTAGGAAATTGTAACTAGTGAATAGAAACTACGTAACTTCACTTCTACTGTACATCAGAATCTGCATCCATTAATGGAGAAAAATTAACATGTCTCCATCACATATCCAAAGGTGCAAGGCTTCATAATAACTATAGGGACAATCACACACAGAACATTGCTGACACAAGCTACTACATAAATGTTTGTATAAATAATTAACCTTTGCATCCATGATATCATGCTTATAACATGTCCATGCTACATATACTCAAAGCTTACTTCATAAGTCTTCCACACATGCTGCTTACCATATGTTTTCATCAATGACAAACATATAGTCAGCACTGGCTGGTTGGCAAATCTCCAACAATCTCCCCCTCTGGCATTGATGGCAACATATGGAATGAAAAACACCACCAATCCAAATGACCAATTCTTTTATAACATTCTCCCTTTCCTCATAAAAAATCCCCCAAGGATGAATCCTCCATTTGCTAGAATATTCTTTAATATTCTCCATTTCCTCAACTGAACTACTTCCATGATGGAATACTACTACCTCTTGCTGCTATATATTACTCCTTAATTCTATATGTACTCCCCCTTTAATGCTATTTTTCATGACTATATACTACTCCCCCTTTGACATCAATGGTAAAGGATGCCAAACATTTAAGCTCTATTACTACTCTTGAAGTAGAATAGTCAACCATCCATTAGTCACTGAGGACTGATACTCTTTCCACTTTTTCTAAGTATAATTAGGGAAGGGAATTACTCCTAGCTTCTCCCTGAGATACTCAAAAGTATCCTTTGGTAAGGGCTTTGTGAATATATCTTCTAGCTATTCCTTTATACTCACATAATCCAATTTGACTTCTTTGTCTGCCACTTTCTCTCTTAGGAAGTGATACTTAATCTCTATGTACTTTGTCTTTGCATGCATCAGATGATTCTTTGACATGTTGATAGTGCTAGTGTTATCAAAATGAATAACAATAGGATAATCAATCTGAATTCCAAAATCCTTTATCATCTATTTGATCCAAACAATTGTAGAACAATTCAAGGCTACTGCAACATACTCTTCTTCTACTATTGACTGAGAAATACAATTCTACTTCTTTCTTGTCCAAGTTATATCTACTACTAGAGAATCATCTTCTTTTGTAAGTTGGCATCCTGTTATCATAGGTGTACTTGTTACAAGTAGCATTTTCCATTGCACCAAAAGATCAACCTATTAATTCCTGATACAACCACTAGACTTATAGAAGACACATGAGGTAGTTAAGCCATGTCATGAATCTTGAGGGGAGCACTGACCATTTTTCCAACAATCTCCCCCTCAGTGTTACCTAAGGGGATTCAAACTTGTGACCAAGCTCTGATACCACTTGTTACAAGTAGCAATTGTCGTTGCACCAAAATCTTGACTTTTTAATTCTTGATATAACCACTAGACTTATAGAAGACATAAGAGGTGGTTAAGCCATGTCACAAATCTCGAGGGGAGCACTGACCATTTTTCCAATAGTACCCACTAGCTTGCAATCATCCATCTTGAACTTCTTCAATATTTCTTTCACATACTTAGACTGATTAATGAAAATACCTTTCTTTGTCTGTTGTACATTTAATCCCAAAAAGTATTTGATAGGTCCAATCATGCTCATCTCAAACTCACTCTACATCTCCTTGGCAAATTCTGCACTAAGTTTGTCATTACCCCCAAAGATAATGTCATCAAAAAATATAGCCAGAAGTAGTAAAACTTCAGATGTCTCTGTGATAAATAGATTACAATCTATTTCTCCTTTTTTGAATCCAATTTTTGTTAGATATCCATCAAGTCTCTCATACCAAGCTCTAGGGGCTTGCTTAAGTCCATAGAGGGCTTTCTTCAATCTACATACCATATCAAGTTTGTCTGATAAGGTGAATCCTTTTGGCTGCTCAATGTATAATTCTTCCTTTAACTCTCCATTCAAGAATGCTGACTTAACATCCATATGATAAACTTTGAAGTTTTTGAATGTTGCATAAGCTAGAAACAACTTAATAGCTTCTAATCTTCTCATAGGTGCAAATGTGTCTAAATAATCAATACCTTCTCTTTGCGCATATCCCTTGCATACTAACCTTTCTTTATTCCTTACCACTATACCATCTTCATTCATCTTGTTTATGAATATCCACTTTGTTCCAATCACATTATTATCACTAGGTCTTGAGACCAGTTCCCAAGTATCATTCTTAATAATTTGATCCAATTCTTCTTTCATAGCATCATGCCAATCTGAATCATTACATGCATCTTCAACAGTTAAATGTTCAATCAGAGATAGTAAACATATCGCCTCATTGCTTGCTGAAATATTTTCTTTTGATCTTGTTGTGACTTTGCTGCTCTGATCTCCAATGATGTCATCCTTAGAGTGATATCTAGATGTGAACTTTGGAACTTTAGGTGATACT
Organism: Chamaecyparis obtusa; assembly: GCA_027943335.1. Classification (NCBI taxonomy): domain Eukaryota; kingdom Viridiplantae; phylum Streptophyta; class Pinopsida; order Cupressales; family Cupressaceae; genus Chamaecyparis; species Chamaecyparis obtusa. The sequence continues at coordinate 186,285 of BSBK01001584.1, forward strand.
ATCTCATCTGCCTTCTGAGTTTCTTCTTCACTTGTTTCAGGGTCATTGAATAATACATCAATACTATCAAACATCTCTTCAACAATTATCTCACTAGTGGAAGGAATGGTTTCTTCTTCCATAGGTGCATAATCATGATATCTTTCTTGAGCCATAAAATTTTCATCGATCTTAACATGAGCACTTTCAATGGTCTTTTTCAATCTCAAATTAAAACATCTATAAGCTTTACTTTTAGTAGAGTAACCAAGGAAAATACCTTCATGACTTCTAGCATCAAACTTCCCTATTGCTTCATCCCTCTTGATGTAGCACTTTCTTCCAAATATTCTGAAGTATTTCACTATAGGAACATTACCAAACCATAGCTCATAAGGTGTCTTGTCCGCGCTAGGCTTCAATTGTAGTCTATTGATGGTATAGACTGCTGTATGGACCCCATCTCTCCAATAGGTCTATGAAGATTTTCCTTCAATCATGATGGTGCATGATGTATCAAGGATGATTCTATTCCTTCTTTCTGCAATCTCATTCTGCTGAGGGGTTCTAGGTGCACTCAACTATCTCTTTATGCCATGTTCTTTGCAGTACTCATAGAATCTATCAGAGGTGAATTCTCATCCTCTATCCAATCTTAGACACTTTATCTTTAGTCTAGATTCATTCTCAACCTTAGCTTTGAATATTTTGAACTTCTCAAAATGCTTCTGATTTATCTTTCAAGAATGCAACCCACATCATTCTAGAATAATCATCAACACACAAAATGAAATACCTTTCACCATAGTATGATCTTGTTTGAGTTGATCCACATAGGTCTGTATGAATCAGATCCAACTTGTTCTTTGTTGAATTATGCTTTCTTCTAAATGAGTTCCTCACATGCTTTCCCATCCCACATTCTCTGCAAATAGTATCAACTAGTTTTGCTATGCTAGTTAGATCTCTTACTGCCTTTACATTTCTTATCTTTACTATGTTATCAAAATTGATATGACATAGTCTTTTATACCATAGCCAATTGTCATCTACTTTAGCAACAAAACAACTTGCTTCTGAATTGAGCTCAAAAACATTACCTTTAGTCTTTGAACATGATGCAATCATTACACCATCCTTGTTGTTAATGATGTACTTGTTGTCTTTGAACTCCAATCTATAACTCCAATCAAGAAACTGCCCATCACTAAGAAAGTTATGCTACAAACCATCTACATAAATAACATCATTAGTTTTGTTCTTTCCATCCAATGTGATAGCTCTTCTACCAATGATAGGTTTAGGAGTGTTGTCTCCAAATCTAACCATGCCACCATTGTATTTATCCAAATGAACAAATCTATCTTTATCACCTATCATGTGATGTGAACAATCACTATCTATAATCCAATTTGTCCTTATGTCTTCTTGTGAAATCAATGCTAGCTCTTGTTCCTTTTTCTCATCTTCATGATCCATCTCATCATACATATTTTCCATAATAAAAATGAATGCAATTTCATCTTCAATTGAATCATCATCAAAAACTCCATCACCAGCATAGTAACATTCTTTTGTATACTTAGGCTTGTAGTTAGTTCTGAATTTCTTAACTCTTGTAGGACACTTAGATGCAAAGTGACCAATCTTATTACATGAGAAACATTTGATAGGTAACTGACCTTCATACTTTCCTTTTCCTTTTCTTTCTTTCTTAGAAATCATGGAAATAATATCATCTATCTCTTTATCTTCATCTTCATCATCAAAATTACCATAAGTGTTTAAAGATTTCTTACCATGGACTAATGCTTTGAAGGCTGTCTCACTGTTAGGCTCTGTTTTCAATCTTTAAATCTCAAAAGCTAAAATTTTGCTAATCAAGGTCTCTCTCTTGATTTTTTTTTAAGCTCTATGGTCTCATCAAGGATGTTGTTCTTGTTTTCATACTCTACTGTAAGAGTAGTCCTCAACTTATCTATAATGTCTTCCTCTAAGATCTCTCCACCATTGTTCTTGATTCTAGACACTGCTTCATTGATCCTTTGGTTGTAAGTTCTGATGTCTTCTTCTAGTAGCATCTCTAATGTATTCTATATTTTCTTCCAAGTCTTTCTGTAGACATTCTTTTCTTATGTATCTCCTTCAAACATGTCTTCTATGTGCTTCCATATCTTGTAGGCTATGTCTACTTTCTTTATATCTAAAAACTCACTATCAAATAAGGCGCTGATGAGGGCTTCTTTGGCTATTGCATTCTGATGGAACAAATCCTTTTTCTTGCTAGTAGCCTCATCCTTTGCAAGATCTTCTAGAGAGGGGATCTTAACTTCTTTGATAGCCACTTCAAAAACTTGAAAAGCAATGCACTGCAAATGTGTCACCATCTTGTTCTTCCAATCAGGATAGTTCTCTCCATCGAACTTAGGATTGTATTTTCTAAAGAATTCCATCTGATCAACCTCAAGCTATTAAAATTTCTCTCTAAGGCACTAGGCTTTGATACCAATTGTTAGGAATAGTCCCAAGAGATAACTGAGAGCGGGGGGGGTGGTGAATCAGTTATCTACAAGTTTCAATTCTTTATCCAATTAAGTATACTTAAACTTTAAGCATAAACACAATGAAAGAAAACTTGAACACAACACCAATATTTTGGTTATGGGGAAACCCAAATAGGTAAAAACCCCAGTGGGAATTGACACCCACTAATAAACTGCACTAGTGTTTAATGATCCTTGTTAGAAGATCTTACAACCCTGTTAGGAGTTGATCTTTACAATGCAATAAGTATAGTGACCTATTCAAAGGTCAGAACCTATTAGGAGTCTTTTATTATTGACCTTATTAGGGGTGAGGATGCACTATCCGAGAGCTCACTGCTCAAAGGGGCGAAGGCTACAACCTTCTGAATAATAGATACACACTATATCTAGATCTTGGTGAGCTGTGAGGTAGACCTGCTATCTTGATCAGTTCCAATGAATAGCACAATTAATCCTCTTTGTCACATAGACCTCTTCTTGATGACACAAAACTTCACACTCTCTGCTTTGTTCTATTCTATTATCTCCATGTCATGCCTCTAGCAATAACAAATGACCGGCTATAGGTATCTTTCCTCTAAATGATATAATCAAGTTAGCCTGTTAGAACCACCTTGAAATCATATTAGAGAAAAAATAACACTCTCCAACAACATCTTTGTCATCTTTACTAAGCACACAACACAACCTGGGACTTGTCCAAATTAATAAGTGTAGACACATGCTACATATTGTCAGCTCTACCAATTTAATTGATACTTTCTCCTCAAGTTGGATTACATCATACACTCTTAACCAAACATTCATAACTCTTGTCTAATCACTCATCCAAGCACACATACTATACTAATAGGTGCAACTCCTGTACCAATATAATCTCTTTTGGCTCTTTTGGATAAACTTAGGAAATGACAACTGGTGAATAGCGACTGCATAACTTCACTTCTACTGCACATCAAACTCTATGTCCATGAATGGAGAAACACTAACATGTCTCCATCACATATCCAAAGGTGCAAGTTTCCATGATAACTGTATGGACAATCACACACAAAACACTTCTTGTAACTCTGTCAGGAGCACTGTTGACACAAGCTTCTACATAACTCTCTGTATAAAAAATTAACCTCTACGTCCATGATATCATGCTGATAACATGTCCATGCTACATATACTCAAAGCTTACTACATAAGTCTTCCACACGTGCTTCTTACCATATGTTGTCATCAATGACAAACATATAGTCAACATTGGCTTGCTGGAAAATCTCCAACACATACATCGTTGATCATTGAGAGATTTTTATTTTACATGATTCTTAGATAGTATGGTTGACCTCAAGACATGCCATAGGGATTGGAACTTTATGCTAGGGTATAGGTAGAGGGATCCCTCTAGGGTCCTCAGATTAATTTCAAGACAACACATGATGAGCTCTTGGGCCTACCTCATTTAGCCTAGGACATGAGGGAGCATATAGTGGATGCAGGGATGAACGATGGTTATGCCTAGTGGTTCCTCTAGAACCCATTTCCATCATTTATCAATCCTGCAGAGTCTTTACCTAGGATCAATGATAGATTTAATGATAATGAAGGTGGTGATGGTGGTGGGGGTAGAGGTGGTCATCATGGCAGACAAGTTGGAAGAGCTAGGTGAGGTGAAAAAGTGGTTATTCCAATTATCATTGCCCCATCTCCTGTCAGAGGTGGTGTTCATATGAGAGGTGGATGAGCATGAGTTAGAGGTGGACCATTCTGAGCCTTACATAAGGCTCACTAGATCAGATTAGGTGGATGTGGTCAACATAGATTGAGATTTTTTAAACTGATTGCCCCTCAGGTTGTTGCAAAGATTGGTGCACATGTTGATGCATAGGTTGCATAGGCTCCTCCTTCTCAGGCACCCACTCATGCACCCACTCAGGCACCTTCTATTTAGATTCCACTAGTTCAGATAGTTCCATCCTAGGCACCGAAAAAGGTATCAAATGTCCAGTCTTTATAGGTTGAGGTGGCCGAGATCAGACATCAGGTCACCCAATTGAGCATGATCATGCAGATTTTTATAGCTGTGATGATTCAATAGGGGTTGCAGGCTCATTTGAGTCGAGGTCCCGATATAGGTCCAGGTGGTCTAGGAATAGATGGTGCTGGAGGTAGTGCAAACATTGATAGTTGATTCATATGATGTTCCCTATTGATCATGTATGCTTATAATTATTTTGATTGAGATATTGTATAATAAATATTCTTTTATCAGGTTGTGCTCATTATTGATTGATACTTTATGTTCTAGATTATGATTTTATGGACTTTGATGATACCATGGACTTTGATAGATTTTGATAGACTTCACTTTATATGATGTCATCATGTTTTAGATTTACTTTTCAAATGATGTATGATATGCAGTTCTATATGCTCTATCTCTATATGGTTTATTTTTATGCTTTTTAGATGCAAATTATGATATGAATGCACATGTTATGCCTAGTTTATGTTAGATGGATGTCTTATTTATGACATAGATTAGATGGATGTATTTTTTACATGGTTTAATGCTTAATTATGATCTCTAATGATGATATTGAATGCTTTAATGTTTAATGCTATGCAATGATATGGATGAATAGATTTTATGCTTTTATGGTTTATGGATAATGTATGCAATGTAATGTAATGATGTGAAATGTGAGATGGAATAATGAGATGTAATTTAGTGATTCTAATATTTTAATGATTAATGTATAAACTAACCTAAGGATGAATGCACCTATTTGATAGATGATAGTTAATTAATGCAATTAACCTAATGGATGCAAAGCAACTTAATGAATGCAAATTAACCTAATGATATGATAATGATTTATGATGTACTTAATGCAATTTGATGACCTAATGATTAATGCACTTATGTAATTAAAAAGTTTAAATGCAATGAACCCTAAATGAATGCAACTGAATGGTTTAAAAATCATAATTAATGCAATTTAGCTATATGAACTTAATAATGCAATCTAATGCAACTAAAATGTAATGAATCTAATTATTACCACCTAATGATGAATGAAATCTAATGTAATGAAATGTTTAATGATGAATGAAAAATATATGATGAATGCACTTAATGCAATGAATCTATAATGAATGCAATGCACCTTAATCTAATGCAATTTTGATTTTTTAAAAAAAAATTTACTTTATTTTTTCCAATTTCCAACACATTCTATCACATAAAGTAATGATGAAACTTTGAAATTTTAGGTCAACTCCCCCCCTTTTTTTTTCTTTTCAATACCATTTTTCAAGATAAGAATCCATGCAAACTAAATGCATTTAATCTACTATGGATGCAGCTAGCTGTTACTATTCAGAATTAGGAAGCTTATTTTCATCATCAAGCACTTTTGAGACCTAAAATTGGTACAATCGTCATTGGTTCAACCATGATGATATGAATACCTTTTCCTTTCCGTGTTGCATGCCTAATTCTGATACAAATTTCACTGGTTAGATTCAACCATGAGATTATGAATACTACTTTCATCAGATTCAATATTACAAGTGGATTTTAGCATTATGATAGAGAACATCAAAATATCCAAGGTATCTTGTTGGGTAAACAAACAAAGATCTTGGTTTTGCCATATGTACATGTCCTCAACAATTCTTTGATGATCATGTCATTAGACGAATGAAACATATTTTAAAACCTTGATCTTAAGACACTCATGCAGAAATCAATAAAATATCATGCTTTTATCATTGCTTATCTGGTCCAAGGCTTCAATGATTTTCTAAAAAGACATGATTTTCACCAATCAAATAATCACTTAGAAAAAAAAATTCCCTATTTTTCAAATCCATATTTCAAGTATAGTTTCATCCATTTCATATTTGATTGTTTGTTTTAATCCTGATAAAGGTAAAGTAATTGTGAAATCATGGATCAAAAAATTTTCTTTGTTGAATCAACATTTGGATTAAGATTTTGAATCAATCATCTAAGTGTTTGCTTGTGATTTGATGTATTGATTTGTGTCAATTGATGTTGGTTTGATGAATCTTTCTCTCTTTTAGGATAGATTTTCCCCTAGTTTGATGTCATTACATTTTTGGACTTGGACATTTTTCAGATCTATGATGAAGGCTTTAGGTATTTGCAAATGCAACTCTAGGATTTTATTATGCAATATTTTACAAATGCTGGTGAATGCAATATCTACAAGGATGATGGCTAGGCATGAGACTTGTCTTGAATTTCAATGGTGCTTGTTTACCAGGTTTTCACTGATTGAGTTTATTTCTCTTTTTCTCTTTTTAATGCTTTTTTTTTCTACTAAGGTGCCTATTTGCTAGGTTTTCACCAAAGCACTTTTCTTCATTTTTAAATATTTTTTTATTTTTTGTATTTTTTTTCAATTTTTTTTTATCATCAAGGCACCTATTTGCTAGATTTTAACCAAGATAACATCTTTTTGAGAATAATTTTGAATGTTTTTAGATTTCTTCATGCTCAATTTTCCATTTTTTTTGATATTTCAAGATCACTTTTTGTTGTTTTTTACCTTTTCTGCATTCTGATTTTTTTTTCTTTTCTGTTTTTCAATGTTTTTGAGATTTTCTAGGATTACTTTTGACTATGTACAATAAATAGGATGCTTCCTCATCCGATTTTTTTGATAATCTTTTTCTTTATACCCTTCCATCTGCTTTAGGTGTAAAACCTTTTAGGTATATGTTGTTGATGGGTTCTTGTAAGTCCTCTCCATCACAATTAGCTAGCTTGTATGTACTTGTTCCAAAAGAAGAAGTAATCACAAAAGGACCTAACCAATTTTCTTCCCATTTCCTTTTCTTCTCTCTTTTTGTTTGATTTCTAGGGTTTTCTCTTAATACCAGATCACCTATTTGGAATGTCCTTGGTTTGATGTGTCTAAATTGTAATTTCTTGACATTCAGTTTTGATACACTTTGAGATTATCAAAGGCTTGTTGTTGTCTTTCATCCAACAATTCCAATTCTTTTAGTCTAGCAACCCTATAGTCTTCTTCACTTAGAAATATATGTAGTGAAACTCTTAAGGATGGGATTTCAACCTCTAAAGGTAATATTGCTTTAGCTCCATAAACCAATGAGAATTGTGTAGCTCCTATTGGAATTCTCACACTTGTCCTATATGCCCATAGAGTAGGATTTATTTGAATATGTTGATCTCTACCTGAATTGTCCACTGTCCTCTTCAATATTTTCAATATGTTCTTATTACTGGCCTCTGCTTACCCATTTCCTTATGGGTAATATATTGAAGATGAATGGTGTATCATATGGAACTTTGCACACAATTATTTCAAGTATTTGTTCTTAAAATGTTTAGCATTATCAGTTATGATTGCTTGAGGGACACCATACCTACAAATTATGTGATTTATCATGAACATCGAGATTTTTTTTCTCGTTGCAGTGGATAATGGCACAAATTTGACCCATTTGATAAAGTATACAGTTGTAGTGATAATGAACTTATGAACATTGGATGAAGGTGGGTAAATCATCCCTATTAAATCCAGCCCCCATTGATAAAAGGGCCAAGGTGTAGTCATCGGATGCAGTTCTTGAGATGACACATGAATTAGGTTTCCATGGTATTGACATTTTTGACAAATTTTCATAAAATGACATGCATCTTTCTCTATAGAAGGCCAATAATATCCTATCCTTAGAAGTTTCTTTGCTAAGGTTAACCCATTTGAATGTGACCCACAAATTTCTTTGTGGCTTTCTTGTAAGGCTAATATTGATTCCTCCTCTAAACACCTTAAAAGCATTTCATCTAAACTTTTGCGATACAATGTGTTAGATACAAGGGTGTAACAAGAGGCTCATCTATGAAATTCCTTCTCTAGTTTCAAGTTTGGTCCAAGGGTAAGGTTTGGTCTTTTAGGTATGTTATAGATGGATCCAAATCAGGATGAGTCATGTCCTACTAATAGGAAAATGATGTGGGCATTGGAAGGGTCAAATGCAGGTTGTCCCATTTCTTCTACCAAGAATTTGTATCTTTCACTTTGGTTTGGCATTTGGAGGAGTGAAGCTAATGTAGCCATGGCATTCGCTACTTTGTTCTTTTCTCTTGGCACTTGCTCAAATGTGATCAATGTGAAATACTTCTTGATATCTTCTATCATGTTTTTTTAAGGTATCAACTTGTCATCTTTAGTTTTATACTAATCTATTATCTGATTAATGACTAATTGAGAATCCCCAGATATCTGTAATTCCATCACCTTCTATTCTAAGGCCAATTTGATACCAATGACTAATGCCTCATATTCAACTATATTGTTTGTACATAGAAATAGTAGCTTATATGATTTAGGGATTGTTGACCCTTGAGGGGTAATCAATAGTATTCCCTCTCCTGAGCCATGTTGAGTATAAGGTCCATCAAAGAATAATTTCCATGTTTTTGCTTCAACATTGATTATCTCTGAATCTAGAAATTCCACCTAAATAGGATGTTTCTCTTCTAATGGTGCCTCCGCTAGTAGATCCACTATTACTTAGCCTTTGATTTCCTTTTCTATCCACATACTCTATGTCAAATTCACTCAACACCATGACCCATTTAGGCAATCTTCCTGTCAAAGCTGTTTTACTTAGAAGATATTTTGCTATGAGTTTGATCTTATGAGATAACATATAATTTCGTAGCTTTTGGGAAGCAAAAACTACCACCAAACATGCTCTTTCTATGAAAGTGTAATTCAACTCATAATTTTACCAAGGTTTTGCTGTATGTAATAAATGGTCTTTTCTTTTCCATTTTCATCTTCTTGAGCCAAGAGTGCCCCTAAAGAATGTTCTATCATTGAAATATACAAAATAAAGGGCTTTCCTCTTATTGGTGGGTGATTAATGTGAAATATTCTTCACACTTATCATCCCATCTAAATACTATGTCCTTATGGAGGAGTTGAGTAAAAGAATGACATTTTTCTGCTAATTGTGATATGAACCTTTTGATTGACTAAATTCTCCCTTGGAGTGATCTCATTTGGCTCATATTTCTAGGTGCCCCCTTTCCATTATTGCTTTGAATTTCATGAGATCCACCTGTATTCCTTTTGCTAATACTATGTAACCTAGCAACTTTCCAAATTGTACCCCAAAGGCACATTTCTTTGGATTGAGTCTTACTTTGAACTGCTCCAACCTTGTGAATATTTTTTCTAAGATAAATAGATGTTCCTCCCTTGAGTAAGATTTTGCAAGTATTTCATCCACATAATCTTCTAGAAATTTATGCATCATATCGTGGAATATGGTAGTCATGGCTCGTTGATAGGTTGCTCTTGCATTTTTAAGACCAAAGGGCATAATATTCCAACAAAATGTCCCCCATGCACATGTGAAATCTATTTTATCTTAGTCTTTTGGTGTAATCTTGATCTGGTTGTAGCCACTAAATCCATCCATGAGAGAGAACATTGAGTGACTCGCTGTCAAATACACTATAGAATCTATACAAGGTAAAGGAAAGTCATCCTTCAGACATGCGAGGTTGAGATCTCGAAAATTCATGCAAATTCTAATGGACTTGTCTTCTTTTGAAAGAAACACAATATTTGATATCCATTCAGCATAGTCAATTGGTCTTATGAACCCCACTTTTAGTAACTTTTCTAATTCCACTTTGACAAGAAGTGCTATGTGTGGGTGCATTTTTCTTAACTTTTTCTTGACTAGTTTTACTCCTTTAATATTCAAGTGGTGCATGATCTAGTTTGGATCTAGTCCTGACATATCATCATAAGTGTAAGTGTTAGTTTCTAGATTCAATTGTGTAGCATTTTTTAAACATCAACGTTTTAGATCAAATTACATGATCCATCATGAGGATGCTGCTAGAGAGAAAAGAAACATAAAATGATATGTTGCAGATTTACCATACAATAAAAAGAGGAGGAAGAGAGGAAGAGGCAGAGAGAAGAGAGGTGCACGAAGATCCACAATGACAAGAACTACAACCAATGACAATTAGAGAAGGGGGGGGGGCGAACATCACTCCCAATGAAATAACAAGAAAAAATAAAAATGATATAGTGCAAATATAAATATAAATATGCATCGTATATATACGAACAAATATGTACATATGTATACATACACAAAAAATATATATGTATGTATTATGTATGGATATATGTATACAAAGGTATATATGTATGCATATATATACAAATATATGTATATATATGAATATATATATATATATATATATATATATATATATATATATATATATATATATATATATATATATATATATACTATATATATATATATATATATATATATATATATATATTTGTGTGTGTGTGAACAAATATAAATAAACATAAATAAGTCTATGTATATATTAGCTATATATATATATATATTTGTAAATAAACACAAATAAATAAACATAAACAAAAATAAATTTACATAAACGAAAATAAAATAAACATAAACATAAACAAATCTTTGCATATATGTATATTTATTTATGTTTATTTACAAAGATAATTAGGTTAGTGTAAAGAAAAATAAATAAGATAAACATAAATAAATCAAGGGGAAAGGGAAAGCAAGCCAAATACTATATATATATATATATTATATATATATATATATATATATATA
>BSBK01001584.1:202500-293924 GCA_027943335.1 Chamaecyparis obtusa
ACAAAAATCCAAGCATGCATACCGAAATGATAGGCGCAACTACTGAAACCATATAAACACTGTCGGCTCTACTAGATAAACTCAGGAAATTGTGACTGTCAACTGGAGACTTCATAACTTAACCTATACTACATATTTGACTCTATGTCCATGAACATAGCATCATATATATGTCTACAACATAACTGTAAAAATGCAAGGCTCCATTACAACCATACTATAAATCACATACATAACTCTTCCTGGGACCTGTTAGGAACACTCACTAATACAGGCTACTGTATTACTATCTTCACTTAGAATAAGCCTTTGCATCTAAGATATCATGTTGATAACATATCTAAGAAACATATACTCACATCTCCTTCCATCTGGCTTCCACGCATGCTACTTACCATATGTTGTCATCAATGACAAACATACAGTCAACACTCTGGCTTTCTAGAAAATCTCCAACAATCTCCCCCTTTGGCATTAATGGAAACATATGGAATGAAAAACACCACTAATCCAAATGTAAAATCATTTTATAATATTATCCATTTCCTCAATAAAACTCCCCCAATGATGAATCCTCCATCTCTTACTATTTTTTTTCTTGTTGCTAACTACTCACTCCCCCTTGCTGCAACTATTTTATAACATTCTCCATTTCCTCATCAAAACTTCCTTAAGGATGAATCCTTCATCTACTTCTGAATGCTCTGAATATCAACTATTGTAGCCTCTTATTTTTTTGTTTTTCATGACTTTATACTTACTCCCCCTTTGACATCAATGGCAAAGGGTGCCAAACAATTAAGTGTTAGGAATAGTCCCAAGAGATAACTGAGGGGGGCGGGGGGGGGGGGCGTGAATCAGTTATCTATAAGTTTCAATTCTTTATCCAATTAAGTATACTTAAACATAAAGAATAAACACAATGAAAGAACACTTGAACACAACACCAATGTTTTGGTTATGGGGAAACCCAAATAGGTTAAAACCCTAGTGGGAATTGACACCCAATAATAATATGTACTAGTGTTTAATGATCCTTGCTAAAAGATCCTTAACCCTGTTAGGAGTTTCTTTACAATGTATTTAGTATAGTAGACCTAGTCAAGGGTCAGAACCTATTAGGAGTCTTTTACAATTAACCCTGTTAGGGGTGAGGATGCACTGTTTGAGAGCACACTGCTCAAAGGGGTGAAGGCTACAACCTTCCAAATAATAGATACACACTATATCTGGATCTTGATAAACTACGCTTTGACTTGCTATCTGGATCAGTTCCAATGTATGGACCAAAATCTTTACTTGGTCACATATACCTTCTACTGATGGCTCAACAGTTCAGACTCTCTGCTCTACTCTTCGCAATCAACTCTAAACCATGCCTTAGCAATCACAAATTGCTACTATAAATATCTTTCCTCTAAGTGATATAATCAAGTCAGCCTATTAGAACCACCTTGAAATCATAATAGAGAAACCATAAGATACTCCAATAATAATTCTATCAGCTCTACTAAGCACGCAACACAATCTGGAACCTGTCCAATATTAATAAATGTAGACACACGCTACACAATGTCAGCTCTACCAAAGTAACTGAAACTTTCTCCTCAAACTAAATTACATCATGCACTCTTAACCGAACATTACTAACTCTTCTCTAAGCACTAATCCAAGGGCATATACTGTGTGTGTGAAAATTGTACCTAGCCGTGGACACAACACTTCAGTAAAACATTAGAGGTTAGCAAAATCAAAATCTGCAAGTAATTGAAACTAAGCTAACCAGGTGATTTACTGCCTTCTAGTAGGTGCGAATATGTATTCTCAGATTAGACCGAGATCAATGACAATGCAACACCTAAATGAAGGAATTAAATACAAAAGAATGAAAAACTATATGAATGCAAATTAATCTATTTTTTTTGGATTTTGAATGCAATTAGAATGAAAAATTGTATGAATTTAATCTAGATGAAATTGAAATGATATGCAGATTTAAACTAAGAATGATATGAATGAATGCTATGATATGCTATGAAAACATATGAATGCTTATGACCAACAATGAAAAATCTCACAAATCGCCTATCGCAAGTGCTCGATCCTTCAGCTGCAAATTCACCAGAGTAATTGTGCAAATTTGAGAGTAGTAAATTGTGAAGAGCTGAACCTTGATTTTATAGAAATCTAGGGCTTAACGATGCATTGAGAAAAGCCATAAATCACTCTTGATGAACTCAGGTTGATTTTCGAGTCAACAAGAAATTAGAAACAGATCAACTCACAAAATCATGCAAAATCATGCAAGAGCAACTTTTTAACTCAAATTAGAAGTTTAGATCAACTTTCAACTCAAAATAGATGTTGAGTTTCCAAAAGATAACAACTTGAATTGATTTTCTAATTTGAAGTTTAACTGCTCTTTGAATGTGCATAATAATTATGAATTAATTAAATAAATAAAGTGATTTATCTTCAACTTAACTGATTTTTGAAATAATTGATTTATGGGTTAATCAATTATTAAATCAAACTTTTATTCAAAAACTATATTACTAAATATTGACAACTAACATTAATTTATTAAATAAGAATTTAATCAATTAGTCATAAGATTTTTTATTTATTGTCAAAATTAAATAATACAATTTAGGAATAAATTTAATTAAACAATTAAGTGGCAGTATTAAATCTGACTAATTAAATATTTAGAATATTTAATTAATCAAACTTTAGGATAAATATGATTTATCACAAAATAATTATTAAATTAAAGATAATTAAATTAGGATAAAATAGGAATATTCAAGGACTATTCCCCAATGCAAAATTAGGATAATCAATAAGGTTTCGACGATTTGATGTGTAGATGTGCCTTAGGTTAGGACTTTGATGTCGATTTCATTTGATTTGTTGATGTACGAGGTTAATGAACCTATAGCCCATTTTTGGGGTATTAAATTTTGCCCCTCTTTGAATTACTGTGCGAAGCGCAGTGGTTCAAAGATTAGTCTATTTTTGATGTTTGAAACTGATTTGAGAGATGAACCGATTCTAAGACAGAAACTGATTGAAAGATTGGAAAAGCTGATTCAGGTCCTAGTAGACCAAGAATCATGATGATGTCAACTATAACAACAATGAACTAGTGATTATGAAAATTTATCAAAACACCCGATTCTGAACCTTATGATTATGAAGAAGTGAGTGACCTAATTCTAGACTTGATTGTCCAAAGGAATCAAAATAGTATCACATCTAAACCCTTTAATTACGAAGAACCAAGGAAATAACACTAATGAACCGATGGTTACGAAAAGATGATACAGTTTAGAAGATTAGGAGAATACCAGATTGATATGGATCTTGATGAATTTGATATGCCCCTAGCGACGAGGTCTTTAGATGAATCACCAACTAGATGTGGTTGTTGTCATGATTACTGAGGAAAGATTTGATTGACAACATTAGATTTATGTGCAATACCATGCCCCCTTCAGGATGAAAATTGAAATCTGACAAGAAAAGTCAGTGTTGAATGGTTTAGAAGCATGTTAATTGATTTGAGAAGTGGTTATACACGTCTGAAAATGCATTCTACATCGTTTAGAGGTCTTGGGGACCAAGTTTGATTAGGTTTAACCATGAGTTGACCATGGTTGACCAAGTTAAAATTTTGATAGTTTGATGTAAGATAATCAGTTAAATGCTAGATTTTTGTGATGATTGAAGGTTGGTTATGCAAGTAGTCGGCCATCCTGGGTTTGAAAATTTGACATCACCATTTTGACAATATAAATGATCTCATATTTCAATTTTGATCCCGAAAATGGGTTCAGAACGTCGAAATTAGCCAAGCATGCAATTTTCATAGAAAATAGAGCACTTTAAAAAAATAGGGCAAAAACCTATATAAAGGCCAGAGGGTCATTTTCAATTCATTATTCACTTTTGACTTTAGAAACTTCCATAGAGCCCTCTAAGCGAAAAAAATGGCCGAGATGAAGGTTCCTGTATCCTCGTGTCATTTTGAGCACAGTCAAAGACATCAGCGACCTCCTTAGTATAGACATCTGGTAAGTGGACCTTTGTGCCTCTTTGTAAATTCAAAATTTTGAATATTTCAAGCTTTTTAGATCATTTTTCATACATTAGGAATTTTTGAATTTCGCTAGCATAGAAACTCATACGATAGTCCCCTAGGACTCGTACGACATTTGAATTTCCAGTAGAGTGTCATCTCAGAACCCTTGTAAATTCATATGAGAGGGACCCAAGAGTCGTAGGACATTTTGTCAAGTTCCTCAGTTGTCCTAAGGGAACATATGCATTGTCGTATAACCATGGTTTGTCGTATAGGACCTTGCTGAAACTCATATGAGTTTTGATACTAGACTGTATTGTCATATGGAAAATAGTGAGCTAAAATCGCCCTTTTAGGTCAAATTTTTAAATTTTCTAATTTTATAGGCCAATTCCGTAGCATTTAATGTACCTTATGAAGTGTGCAACTTTCATATTTCTATACTTTTAGCCTATTTTTCAACCAAGTGACTGATAGGATTCCCTATTTCTATGCTGTGTAGGTCATCTATCGCAACATACATATCCATATTTCAAATCCGGCCACTCAGAGACTCTGTATGTCACTACCAGACCCTATGAGAGTACATTTGGCTTCCTATGGTTTCGAGTACTTGATCCGTTTACCTAAGATTTGGGTAAACCATGGGCTACTAACTACGTTGATTAAGCACTTCCATTCTGAGACTCAGACTTTCCACCTGTGTACTGGAGAGCTAACAGTTACACTGGAGGACATCTATCAGATACTCTGCATTCCATTTCACGGTTCTCATCCTGACTATGTGAGTTTGGGGAACTCAAGTTTACTTACTTTCAGGACACTCTTCGGAGATGATACCCAACTAACCCAGTCCATATCATGGGAGTCCTTAGTCCAATGATATGGGCAGACCCATAGGTTAGAGTGCATACTAGCTGGTATGATAGGAGGTATCATTATGTTCGACCATCAGTAGAATGGTCTCTTGATGGGCTAGGCCCCCATGGTTTCTCATTTGATGGCCACTCCTTCTGAGTTGGGTTGGGGATAGTGTATGCTGGACCATATGTTCTCTGAGATGCACAAGATCATGTATCATGAGACCAATTCATTTGCATTAGGTGCTCTAGTACTTCAGATTTGGGCTTGGGAGCACATCCTAGTATGTAGACCCATATGTCAGAGTTAGCGCGAGCCATAGGAGCCGATGATCTATATATATTCAAGATATGTCACAAAGGTGCACATGGGCATTATAGAGTATTGGAGGCATGTGCTCGATGATATGACTTATGTTTTGTGGTGCCCCTACTTACAGATAGAGGCATGGCCTACTACCCGAGAGTAGTTTAGTTATTTCTTTCAGAGTTAAGTGTTGATTGGTTGATCTACCATAGTGATTAAAAGATTCATTATTACAAGAGTGTGGTGGTAGTATGGTATCATTTAGGATTCCCTATAGGACTATGCCACATATGCATAGATAGTCAGAGAGATTGGCTTAGGATGGACAACACGATTGTCTTATGCTCTTAGTACTTAGGAGTATAGTGGATATGTTGGCAGAGGCTAGGACAACCATCTAGATGTTGCAAATTCTGGAGTTATAGATGGATACATTTCTTGGCTCACAGAGCATCCCATATACAGATTTTTAGATCCTACTAAGTTGATCCCCAGTATGGAGGAGGCTATGGATGTTACAGGGGCACCGATGGGTTGAGGTCAAAGGTGTCACAATGCACAAATTCTGATACGCCAGCCTACACCTCTAAGACTGAGAATAGTGATGACACCATAGAGACCATCTAGTCACATGAGACCACCTCATCCTACTAGTTCTATAGCAGGAAGGCCTACAACTTTACAACAGAGATCCACTAGAGGAGAGAGCAACACTTTGGGCAGTATGGATAGCGCAAATGAGTTAGTAGGTGCACAACATGACGTAGGTGTTGGTCTTGATCCTACACAAGGTGATACTAATTTTTATCTAGGTGCCAAGGTGAGACGCCATAAGGTGCAGAGAATAGAGGCTACTGATTAGCCAGCTGAGGATACAAAGATGCCCACTACAGATGCTAGTTCAGGACATGAATTGATTCCCTAGGAGACCATTAGATGGCTTAGGCTATAGGTTAGGGACCTAAAGTTATAGAGTTCTACCCATGATATACAGTAGAAGGAGCTAGAGAGGCATCTTTTATTGAGGGAGGTAGATGTTAGGAGATTATAGGAAGAGGTGACACACCAGACTGCTTGGACCTCATGTTATGTCTCAACATATTATTCTATTGTTCCAGTAGCTTAAAGAGTTCCTACATATTCATAGTACATGATAGCTTCAAAGGGAGTGAGGGTACCATGAGCTGAGGTAGTGCTAGATGCACCACCACCACCTCCACCAGATGTAGAGGACTAGGCCGACAACTGATTTGTCTTGATATTCTATTTTTGACATTTTGTTCATATACACCAATCTGACTTCTGATAGCTCACATGAGCTCATTCTTTTGTATTTTGTGCCAGTAGTGCACCCTTGACTAGTTTGAGTTATATGATATATATGAGATCGAGATTTTGGTTATGACTTCATTTGTACTTGTCATGTTTTGATTTATGATGATATCATGTGATGTAAATGCTAGGAGTAGTGTAGAATGTATGTATGGATTTATGTAATGCAATAATTTCTTTCAAATGTATGGATTTGTGCAAATGTAATTGATTATGGAAAATGTATGGAAAGGTATGATTTTCATTATTCTATGCAATGTGAAATGCACATGTATGTAATGCAATAGATTGAATGATCATGAAATACAATGTAAATGCAATGATACACATGATATGTTTTGCAGGGATTGATGAATATAAGTACTCGGTCTTATGTCAAAAAGGATGTTTAACCCAGGATGGTGATTGCTTGTGGTTCTGCAAAGAAACCTTCATGTGAGATTTAGCTCTTCATGTCAAGTTTAATTTTAGTTTTGAAGAATCATTTTAAGCATTTTAAGTGTATTCAACAATTTGTGAGATCATGCAATCATGCAAAGTACAAAATGACATGCATAATGAAATTCAAACCTAAGACCTAGGACCTAGTCACTGATCACATGTCAGTTGTTTTCATCATTGAATTTTTAGGTAACCGGATAAATCAATACAATGCCCACTAGTTAGGAAACAATAGACATATGAATATTGATTTGTATGTGGAAGAATCAATACAATGCCCATTGGTTAGACAACCATGGACATATGAATATTGATTTTATTTTTGGAGTGTCAGATTAGATATAAGCACCAAGGTACAAATGCCAGGATGACCTAAATATCATGTCCATTTTGATATAGCAATTTGTATAAGCATCAAAACATAGACGTCGTGATGTCCTGAATATGCCTTGTAGTACAAACACATCAAATAGTCAAGAGATCATTCTAAATCTAGTGTGAATTGCCTGTAGTGACCCTTTATCATTCACATCCTTAGGTAAGATCACGTTTCACAGTAGGAGAAAGAACTCACTCAAAAATACAATAGTTAGATCAAACTTCCTTGAAATTTTTGGGTATCAATGGTTGAGGTACTCATGGCCATCCAATACGAGATAGAGGCTCTTATAGATGGACACCATTTCAATCCAGAATTTCCAAAGTTGTTAGATTTTCACATACAAACAAAAAACAAAGAAAAGATTATGCCCCTAGTCATCACTCTCTAAATCCTATAAAGGACATCATCAAAGAGCTCGAAAGGGACATAATATGCAAAAATCTCAATGTGAATCAGTAAGCATACAAGGAGATAAAAGCATGTGAAGCACAAATTTTTTTCAATTTGTTTATATTTGATTGCATTGTTGTAGATGCAAAATCCTTTCTAGAGAGGAGACAGATAGATAGACTCATATGTAGCTTCAAAGGACCTTGACTGGATATGACACATCTAAGGTATACTAGAGACCATAGGATATGATGATGATTGCCCCCAAGTTTGAAACATTGATAGGATATAGATGTTTGAGCTAATCGGTGTACAGACTGAATTTATTGAAAATAGGAATATAGGTACAAACTAGGAGATATGTACAAACTAAAGCAAGACTAAAAGCTGGGAAAGACCAATATTGTGTTGATAGATAGAGCATTTTGAAACAAGTGGCACCCGTTTGTCATGTTTTCACCATCTTGGTAGAGATTCTATTTTTTCTACCAAGGCACCCATTTCCAGGTTTTCACCAAGGCACTTTTTTTTTCTCATTTTTTTGTATTTTTCATTTTTAAATTTTTTTTGTATTTTTCTTTTTTTGATTTTTTTGTGATACATCAAGGTGCCTATTTGCTAGGTTTTCACCAAGATGATCATTTTTTTAGGACTTTTTCTTATTTTTATAATTTTTTTAGGACATTTTTGAATACTGAATGCCTTAGGTGTAGAATTTATTCAAATAGAGAATGTTGATTGGTTCTCAGAGCTTTTCTCATTCATTCTTTGAGAGTTGATAGGCTCCAGAGCCAAAAGCAGTAGTGATAACAAAGGGACCTAGCTAGTTGGGTTCAAACTTTTCCTTGCACTCTCTATGTGATTGATGTTTAGGATTCTCTCTCAAGACTAATCGCCAACCTAAAATTCTCGGTGTCTGACTTTCTTGTTGTAGCCTCTAGACATTCTCTTCTAATATACTCTGAGATGATCATATGTTGTTTGTATACGCTCATCTAGTAGTTCAAGTTCTTGCAACCTAGACACTCTATAGTCATCATCAGTTACTAGACCATGCATTCTGATTCTTAGTGATGGGATTTCAACCTCAATAGGTAGTACCACTTCAGACCCATAAACTAAAGTGAATGGTATAGCCCGAGTGGGCATTTTGATACTTGTTCTGTAGGCCCAGAGAGCTAGATTGATCATGAGATTCCAGTCTCTTCCAGTTTTATTAACTATATGATGCAATATTTTCAATAGATTCTTGTTTAAAGCTCTGCTTGTCCATTCCCTTGAGGATAGTAGATGGATGACCAATGTTGTGTAATCTTGAATTTGGCACATAGATCATGTAATTCTTTGTTCTTGAATTTTCCACCATTATCTATGACTATAGAGTGTGGAATACCATACCAACATATGATGTAGTTTAGAATGAACATAGAGATTTTCTTGCCGGTTGCTTGAGTCAAAGGGACTGCTTCTACCCATTTTGTGAAATAGTTTGTAGTTGTAATAATATGGGTATGTCAATTAGAAGAATGAGGATGCATGGCTCCTATAAGATCAAATGCCCATTGGTGAAAAGGCCATTGTGTAGTAAAGGGAATACAATCTCTCCCTAGTGCATGAATCAATTTTCCATGTACTTGACATTTTTTACTATTGTTAGCAAACTTGATAGCCTTTTTTTCCATTTCAAGCCAATAGTAGCTAGCCCTAATAAGTTTTTGAGCTAGTGTTAAAACATTAGAATGTGATCCACATATACCTTCGTGGACTTCCTCTAATGCACATTGAGACTCTTCCCATTCTAAACATCTAAGGAGTGTACCATCTAGACCAACACTTGTATAGATTGTTACCAATGATGACATACCAGTATGCATTTCAGATAAGGTATCATTTCTCATGGCGGTTGAAGGTATTGAGAATGATTTGATCTTGGAGATAGGATAATAGGTTTTTATATCTGGATGAATCATGACCAACAATAGTGCAGATCATGTAGCTTTTGGGGGAATCATATGAAGGATAAGATAGTGCTTCCACCAGGAACTCATAGCGTAGCTCATATTTGGGCTGCTGTAATAAAGCAGATAGCGTTGCCATAGCATCAGCAATGCTATTCTCTATTCTAGGAATTTGTTCAAAGGTGATAGAAATGAAATATTTCTTTAGATCATCTACCATTCTCTTGTATTGTATTAGCTTTCCATCTTTCATTTGATACACATCATTGACTTGGTGTATCATAAGTTGTGAGTCTCCATGAATGTGTAGTTCTGTTACTCTCCATTCAATTGCTATCTTCATGCCATTAATAAGGGCTTCATATTCAACAATATTTTTTGTGCAAGGAAACTTTATTCTAAATGCTTTAGGGATTGAGTATCCTTGAGGTGTGATGAATAATATGCCTACTCCAGATCCATTCTATGTATAGGAGCCATCAAAGAATAACTTCCATGCTTTAGAAGAAAGATTCATGATAGAGGAATCTGGGAATTCCATTTGCATTGGTGTATCATCAAACAATGGTATGTCAGCCAGTTGATTAGCAATAACTTGGCCTTTGATAGATTTTCTTTCAACATATTCAATGTCAAATTCACTTAATATCATTACGCATTTAGCTAATCTACCTATGAGGGAAGCTTTTCTTAGTAAGTACTTTAGTGGATCAATCTTAGCTACCAAATGTGTGGTATAAGCTAACATGTAATGTCTTAGTTTCTATGATGCAAAGATCACAGCTAGACAAGCTTTCTCAATCATTGAATAGTTCTTCTCATATGCTACCAATGTTCTACTGATATAGTAAATAGCTCTTTCCTTCTTGTTCTCATCATGCTATGCTAGTAATGCCCCCAGTGATGTATCTATAGTAGAGACATAAAGAATCAATGGTTTTCCTTGAATAAGTGGCATCAAAATAGGAGGATTTGATAGATATTTCTTGATATGATTAAAGTTCTTTTCACATTCCTAGTTCCATGCAAAAGTCACACCTTTACGTAATATTTTTGTGAAAGGCTGTGATATGTATGCTAGCTAAGATATGAAGCATCTAATAGATTGTACTCTCCCTTGTAAGGTTCTCATTTAACTGATATTCTTGGGAGGTTGCATCTCCATGATGGCTTTGACCTTAGCTGGATCTACTTCAATTCCTTTCTTTGAAACAATGTAGCCTAGGAGCTTTCCAGAAGTGACACCAAAAGCACACTTTTTAGGGTTTAGTTTGAGACTAAACTTCTCCATTCAATCTAGTATTTTTCTCAAATCATTTAGATGTTTAGATCTTATCATAGATTTTTCTAAGGTATCATCAACACAATCCTCCATAGTTCAATGCATCATGTCATGGAAAATAGATGTCATAGCTCTTTGATATGTAGCACCTACATTCTTTAAGCCAAATGGCATGAAATTCCAACATAAGGTACCCCATGAGCATGTGAAAGTAGTTTTCTCTTGATCCTTTGGAGTAATTTTTATTTTCTTGTATCCAAAAAAACCATCCATTAAAGAATACATCTCAAAGCCTGCAGTCATGACCACTATCATATCAATGTTAAGTCATGGAAAATCATCCTTAGGGCATGCCTTGTTCACATCTCTAAAGTCCATGCATAATCTTATAGATATGTCTGGTTTTGATACAGGAACTATGTTAGAGATCCATTCTACATAATCAATAACTCAGATGAATTCGACTTTTAGTAGTTTCTCAAATTCAACTTTGACCAAGAGTACAACATGTGGATGCATCTTTCTCAATTTTTGTTTAATAGGTTTGACCCGTAGAGCTATAGATAAATGGTGCATTATAAGATCAGGATCCAACCTTGGCATATCTAATTATTTCCATGCAAAGTTGATCTTCTTTTCTATTAGGAATGTAGTAAATTTTTGCTTTTCTTCTTTTGATAAGGATTGTGCTACATGGATCAATTGCGGTTCTTATGCTATTCCCAAGTTGATAGATTGAGTGGGCTCAATCAGTACTAGAGATCTGTCCTATAAATGACTCAAAAGGACATCAAATATCTCATCCTTAGGCATCTTAGAGAGGTTTTCACCTTTTGATATGTCTTTTATTTTTACTTTTGTAGGTTCTTAGACTGCCACAAAGTGGTTTTCATCCTTAGGACTAATTTCTTTTTATTTTTATTCTTATTCTTTTGACTAAGATACTTGATGTCTGACTCCATCATGCTAATGCTTGCTTCACTGATGGAAGTCATCATAGGCTCAACTACATTGAGGTAGCAAGCAAGGGCATAGTCATTTGAAAAGTTATAGATACCTTGGCTCAGATTTGTGGAAGTTTGGTCAAGAAGTTTGGGATGTTGGATAGTCAAAGTGGGGAAAGATTGGGAAATAGTGTTTATAGATATGGATCTATCATCATTGGTCCTAACCTGACTCTTGAGTTCAAAGGTGATATTACAACTCAAAATGTTCAATTCGTGAATAGGCTTAATGTCATTGTGGGAGTCCAATTCAGCCATAGGTGGATTAGACTCATTAAGTTCATCATTTCACTCTAGACTTACGTTGGGTTTAGGTGCATATTGGTCAATAGCATCAACATGTTTTTCTATGATAAGCTCATCTTCCTCAGGAATGACTCCCCATTCATAGTCATTTGATTCCTCATCTATGCCTCTAGGAAATCTGAGAATGTGTGTAAAGTCAAGATGGATACCCCAAGAAGGGTTGCCCTCAGATTCTTATTTGAATTCATACTCATGAGAATCTATCTCAGAATAGCTACCACCTTCCTCCTTATTTGTTGGTTTCCCTCTAGATCAGCTAGTTCTTGTGGTGTGACTGTCTTTTGTTCCATAGTAGGTTCTTGTGTATCTACTACATTGATGTTCTCCTTAGTTTTCTCTTCATCTTTCAGGAGGTCTAGTATTTCTTTGGGAAAAAAATCATAAGGAATGAGCTCATTAGTAGTGTCTGAATCATCACTATTAGATTGTGGTGTTTCTTCCTTTGGCTGAATTGCTGCTGACGATTCAATCTATTCTAAGACATGTGGAGAGTTTTTGCTAAGATAGAAAGGCTTCTTGTTATATCCTAGACCTGTTGTATTCTTTTTTGTTTGGCCAAAATGGTCAAGAGGTGATGGAATACCTTTACCTTGTAGTCCTAGAGGTCCTTTTCTAGTGTATCCCATCTTTGTGATTAATTTATCCCCTGGTCCATATGACTTTTGAGGAATTTTTCTTGAAGTGGAGTCACTTTTGTAGAATGATTGGGATTGAGACTCATCCTTATATAACCATGCAAGCACAACTTCATCTTCCTCAAAATCTTGTTTAGATATTTTCTATGTGACAAAGCTTCCATTAAATATGACTTGGGATTCTTTAGCAGTAGGTTTGACTTTGTCAGAAGGTTGTCCATAAGATTTTGGGGACAACTAGAGAGATGTGAGGGATAAAAATGGTTCCATTATGTATTCTCCCATACCATTGTCTTTAATTTTTACTTCTTTAGAAAGTTCTTCTATCTTGGATGTTGAAGCAATATCTAGTTTCTTAGTGGAAGATTCTCTGTTATTAGGAACAAGTTTATCAACACTTTCCTTCAATGCATTGCAAGTTATAGATAGATTAGCCAAAATTTTCACCTCTACTCCTTCATAAGGAAATTTAACACATTGATGGTATGTAGAAGGAATAACTCTCATTTCATGTATCCAGGGTCTCCCTTGAAGCATGTTGTAAGCCAAAGGTAGATCAAGAACTTGACATGTGATATCTCTGATAACTGGACCTATTCTGATAGGCAAGACAATTGTTCCTTTGGAAGATCTTTCTTGTTCATCATATTCCTTGATAGTTATCTTCTTCTTAGGATAAATGGTAGCTTTAGATAATCCCAATTGTGTGATAAAGTTGTAAGAACAAATGTTAAGACTAGTGCCTCCACCTATCAACACACGTTTGACATGATGGTTTTGGATTAAGACTTCAATGTGCAAGGGCTGGTTATGCAGATGACTCAAGGAGTTATCATCTTCCTCTAAAAAGGAGATATACTGGGGAGACATCAAATGACCAACCATAGTCTGGAATCTATCTAAATCAAGGTTGTCAGGAACATCGGATCTGAGTAGAGCTTTGTCTAGAATGGCTCTATGAGCTTGAGATATCCAAAGCAACTCAAACATGATTATTTTCAAATTGGTATGCTGGAGTTGTTGGAAAATACTATATGATGTTGGCCTCGTGTCTTTAGGATTTGATGATTTAGAGGTAGCCTTATATTTAGAAGTAGATGAGAGATTGAAAAACATCTTAGGGACATTTGATGAATCTGGGATTTGTCCTTGCAGATGTGCCTGAGCTTGTGATCGAGTAACTGCATTTGTTGATTGATTATCTCTATCTTTTCTTACAATTGTGATGACATTGCAATGCTCAGATAGGCATGGTT
Source organism: Chamaecyparis obtusa (assembly GCA_027943335.1). Lineage (NCBI taxonomy): Eukaryota > Viridiplantae > Streptophyta > Pinopsida > Cupressales > Cupressaceae > Chamaecyparis > Chamaecyparis obtusa. The sequence continues at coordinate 216,738 of BSBK01001584.1, forward strand.
CAACCATATTTATGATAGCATTTTTTCCAGAGTAAGCATAATTGACTTTAGCACCCACATTAGGCTGAGAAGTCAAATCTCCTTGACCATGTTTTGGAAATGGTTCTGTGGATGTTGTATGATCATTATTGCTTTTATGATTATCAATTACGATTTCTCCATTATCAATTTTGTATTGTATGATGTGTTTCAAGTGGATGTAGTTATTAGTTTTATGACCCTTTTTGTGATGGAAGTCACATAAATCATTCTCTCTCCACCATTTTGGTTTAGGTTTAGGATCTAATAATTTTATCTTAGGAAAGGTAATGATATTATTGGCCAACAAATTTTTCATGGTAGATTCCAAGGATTCTCCAAGAGGAATAAACTTTCATTTAGGATCTATAGCCCAAGGTTTGTAGTCAGATAGATTCTTGTTCAATTCTGTTGCTTTCACTTCTAAGGCTTTGATGGCTTGGGTACCAATAGTGAGATTGAAAGCGGGTTCCTTAGATGGGGCATGGATAGTATCAACAATGCCATTTGTGACAACACCTTTATTCTTGTTCCAATTTTTTTCTTTGTCTTTAGAACTAGATCTAGATTTGTACTTGTCCTTTTGAAGTGATATGTCTCCTTTTTACACAAGTACTTTCTCAATTTTGATTGCATTTTCTACCATTTTATCAAAGGATGTATGATTTTGCATTTGCAAATGGTAGTTGATTTCTAGAACAAGATTCTTGATGACAATTCTAGCTTCTCAGTTTCTGGAATGGTTCTAGCATATAGAGAAAAAAATTTCCTCCATCATTTGAGAAAAGTCAAGAATGGTTCTCCTGAGTTTTGTTTTAGATTGCAAATGTCGATCATGGTGACTGAATGCTAGATGTGGTAGGAGTATTGTTGATATAATAGTTTGATTAACTCCTCAAAAGTTTTAATGGTTGGAGGAATTTTTGAGAACCAATGAATAGCTGACCCTCCTAGAGATCGAGGGAGAAGACACATTAGGTAGGTTGGTTCATGCATGAGCTCCATAGATTGAGTACAAAATTATGTGACATGATCTTGAGGATCAGAGATTCCATCATACTTATCATATTTAGGTATCTCCACTCATTTTGGGAATGGTGACATGTACATGTCTTTATCAAATGGAAAAGGGCATAGAGCCTCCATAGAGAACTCCTTAGGTTCCTTTTCTTTTTCAAGTTTATTGAGCTTGACTTGCATGGCATGCATCTATTTCATCATAGCTATGATCAAAGTTTATTCCTCATGCATAATGATATCTTCAACATTGAAGTTGGGAGGAAGTTTATCCCCTTGAAGAGCTAACTCTAGGAAGTATGTCTCTCTGTCTTCCTTCAAGAAATGCCTCATCATTTTCTTGAAGTCATCATCATTTTGATATCGAGCCATTTCAGAAGGTGTGGGTTCTTGATCCAAACCATGTTGGGATTGATGTCCTTGGGACCCTTGGCTTGTGCCTCCTCCTTAAGACATAGTGTTGTTGAGAGAAATACTAGGGGTTGATCGATGAGGAGTTGCTTGATGACCTACGTGGGTTGATGCAGGAGGGGTGACGTAACCACCTATCAAGTAAATATTGCCAAGAGTGTCTTCTGTAAATTTAGTTGTATTGAAAGGTTAATGAAATGTCTCAGTAATCACAGAAGATGTGGCTGAAGAGAATCTAGGTTTTTCTCCTTGTTTTCGCTATGATGAAGCTCTAGTTTCCACCATTACCCTTGGGTGAAACAAAAGAGCAAGATGAAGACAACTGAAGAATGACTTGATTCAAGAAGATCGAATGATGCAACCTTGTCAAGATTGGATTTGATTGAAGATTAGATTGGACATAAATGAAGGATACTGTGCCCTAATAGTATGGGTAGATGTTCAAAAGATGGTGGACATGAGCTCGCAACACTTAGTCATTTTTAGATGAAGATTGAATTGAAGATAATTTTGACAAGGTTTTGACACAAGATGAAAAAAGAATCAAATTGGTAAATCAGAAGGCTAGATTAGACTCAAGAGACCACTTTAGGAAAATGATTGAATTCTTTCTAGTTTTTTCTCTATTCCTGACACAATGATTTGTTTGATAGAATCTAGAAGTAGACTATAAAAACTAGATTTCTAGCAATTTTGGCAAGTTTCTGGCAAATTTTCAAAATTCTCATACGACTTTCTACAAGCTCGTATGATAGTGGGTAATCTCTGGCATGACAATTGACAAGACTCGTATGACAATTGCAAAGCTCGTACTATAATTGATAGCATATTTTGAATTTTTGCTTGTGATTTTTGAAAAAAATCGTACGACAATATACAATCTCTCATACGACAATCCTAGGGTTCTGATATGACAAAGGGTAAAAAATCATACGACTTTTTGATCCCATGGGACAAATTTTGACTCTAGAAAGGAATTTTGCATCAGATTTTGCGATTTTTCAATTTTCAGAATCAGTGTGTTTTGCAAGGTTTTTTGTCCAGATTTGAAGTTCATTTCGGGATTGTTCATTTTTGATAACCAAGTAAGTAAGCAAGCACGTATAATAGTAGGCAAGTGATTTCAAGCATGTTTGAAAACAATTAATAGGGGATAAAGAAACCCTACGCATGGACAATCAAGTGACTTAATGCACTAATCCCTAGGAATGCTAGTTGTGTATGTTCCAAAAAGTTTTTCAATAACATACATAGTCCTAGAAAATGAAAAATCTGGCCTCACTAGGCTTTGTAGTAATGGTTTGACTCTACAATTTTTGTGATCTCAAGAGGGTGAACTCCAATCTAGGTGCACTGAGATTTTGACACAGTTCAAGAATTTAATCAATCAGGAGTTGCTAGGGAGATTTGATAGCCCAACAAGAGACCACATCTATGATGATTTCCTCCACAAGGACATTTATATAGGGGTTGTTGCTACCATGAAAAAAATGGCTATTACCACTTGAGGTTCCATCCATGTGGTTGACCCAATAAAGGGAATGTCCACTATGGTTAATCCTCTCTAAAGGTAACTCACAAAAGATACCACATGGGGACTTGGTCTAGATCCAAGGATTTGAGTGTCTGATACTACCCAAAAAGGGAGTAGAGCATAGTCCTCTAGCCTTATCACTTTTATCCAAACATAATAGACAGATTAATCCGACACACTGAGATTGAAATTGTCTCACCAAGATTTACGATGTCAACAACTATGCTCTATCGATCTCTCCAGAGAGAGAACATATCGATCAAAAGCTGAGGACCAAACCAAGTAGAATGCAAGATAATCTCAGTATCCTCCCTACCTACAAGGGGATCCTTCATCAAGAAGATCTTCACATGCATGAAAAAGAGAATGAAGCCCACTCTCTCAAGATCATCCACAAATAGTGTTCATAGGGCCTATTTACTATGTGTAATAGATATGCGAAAATAAAATCTATGTTCATTTTTATAGCCCAAAACTGAAGTGTGAATTATGAAAGCTATAAAAGGCACTCAAGCTTGATACAAGAGAGTTCATTTTAAATCCAAATCAAAATATTTTCAGACCATAGTAGAATACCTAAATTCCTCACAATGCGCTTAGTATATTTTACCTATTTTAGCAATTTTTCTTGCACTTTTCCAATCAGAATCAATAAATACCAATCATAAATAGAAGATCTCAATTGTTAGGGTTAGCTGTTAGTCCAAATCCAAAAATCAAATATGGAAAACTACCTTAAAATTTGAAATGACAATTGAATTCTAATGGCAAAACTTGTACGATAGTAAGTTACCTCCCGTACGACAATCTGGAAACTCGTAAGATAGTGGGTGTCTTCCCACATGACAGAGTAGCTTCCAAACAACAATGTGTAATTTCTGATACGAGCCTCAAAAATCTCAACTATCATACAATAATCAGGGGGTCCTGGTATGAATTTCTAACAAAAGTCATACAAAAATGTACGGACAGAATTTGAAAATCACAAAAATCGCAAAAAACAACAAAAAATTAAATGAAATTGTTAGAATAGAAATGGAAACCCATTTCAGGGCCCCATGGTGGGCACCAAAAATGTGTGTGAAAATTTTACCTAGCTGCGGACACAACACTTCAGTAAAACATTAGAGGTTAGCAAAATCAAAATCTGCAAGTAATTGAAACTAAGCTAACTAGGTGATTTACTGCCTTCTAGTAGGTGCAAGTATGTATTCTCAGATTAGACTAAGATCAGTGACAATGCAACACCTAAATGAAGGATTTGACTGCAAAAGAATGAAAAAATGTATGAATGCATATTAATCTATTTTTTTTGATTTTGAATGCAATTAGAATGAAAAACTATATGAATTTAATCTAGATGAAATTGAAATGATAAGCAAATTTAAACTAAGAATGATATGAATTAATGCTATGATATGCTATGAAAAGCTATGAATGCTTATGACCAACAATGAAAAATCTCATAAATCACCTGTCGCAAGTGCTTGATCTTTCAACTGCAAATTTGCCAGAGTAATTGTGCAAATTTGAGAGGTAAATTACAAAGAGTTGAGCCTTGATTTTATAGAAATCTAGGGCTTGAGGATGCATTGAGAAAAGCCATAAATCACTCTTGATGATCTTAGGTTGATTTTTGAGTCAACAAAAAATTAGAAATAGATCAACTCACAAAATCATGCAAAATCATGCAAGAACAGCTTTTTAACTCAAATCAAAAGTTTAGATCAACTTTCAACTCAAACTAGATGTTGAGTTTCCAAAAGATAACAACTTGAATTGATTTTCTTATTTGAAGTTTAACTGCTCTTTGAATGTGCATAATAATTATGAATTAATTAAATAAATAAAGTGATTTATCTTCAACTTAATTGATTTTTGAAATAATTGATTTGTGTTAATCAATTATTAAATCAAACTTTTATTCAAAAACTATATTATTAAATATTGACAATTGGCATTAATTAATTAAATAAGAATTTAATCAATTAGTCATAAGATTTTTTATTTATTGTCAAAATTAAATAATACAATTTAGGAATAAATTGAATTAAATTTAATTAAACAATTAAGTGGCAGTATTAAATTTGATTAATTAAATATTCAAAATATTCAATTAATCAAACTTTAGGATAAATATGATGTATCGCCAAATAATTATTAAATTAAAGATAATTAAATTAGGATAAAATAGGAATATTCAAGGAATATTCCCCAATGCAGAATTAGGATAAACAATTAGGTTTCAATGATTTGATGTGCAGATGTACCTTAGGTTAGGACTTTGATGTCAATTTCATTCCATTTGTTGATGTAAGAGATTAATGAAACTATAGCCCATTTTTGAGGTATTACACATACCGAAATGATAGGCGCAACTCCTGAACTAATATAATCTTTGTTGGCTCTTATGAATAAACATAGGAAACTACTATTGGTGAATAGTGACTACATAACTTCACTTCTACTGAACATTAGAATCTGTGTCCATGAATGTAACATCACTAACATGTCTCCATAACATATCCAAATGTGCAAGGCTCCATGATAACTGTACACACAATCATTCACAGAACACTTCTTGTAACTTTGTTAGGGACACTGCTGACACAAGCTGCTATATAACTATCTTGTACTGATAATTAACCTTTGCATCCATGATATCATGCTGATAACATGTCCATGCTACATATACTTAAGGCTTACTGCATAAGTCTTCCATGCATTCTACTTACCATATGTTGTCATCAATGACAAACATACAGTTAGCACTGGCTTGTTGGCAAATTTCCAACATTAAGCATTGGTACTACTCTAGAAGTAGAATAGTCAACATTTCATCAGTCACTGAGGACTGATGCACTCCTACAATCTCTAATCAGATTTAGGGAAGGGAATTACTCCCAGCTTCTCACTGAGCTACTCAAATCTATCATTAGGTAAAGGTTTTGTGAATATGTCTGCTAGCTGATCTTTTGTACTCACATAGTCCAACTTTACTTCTTTCTCTATTACTTTCTCTCTTAGGAAGTGATATTTTATCTCAATGTGTTTTTTCTTTGCATGCATCATAGGGTTCTTTGACATATTGATAGTGCTAGTGTTATCACAATGAATAACAATAGGATAATCAATCTAAATACCAAAATCCTTTATCATCTGCTTGATCCACACAATTGTAGTACAATTCAATGCTGCTACAACATACTCTTCTACTATTGACTAAGAGATAAAAATTTTCTTCTTACTTGTCCAAGTAACAAGTCTATCACCAAGGAATACTGATCCTCCTGAGGTACTCTTTCTATCATCCACACATCCTTCCCAATCTACATCTGTATACAAATGAAGCTCTACATTTTCTAAATTAGGATACCATAAACCATAGTCTAAGGTTCCTCTCAAATATCTAACTATTCTTTTTACTGCTATGAGATGAGTTTTCTTAGGTTCTACTACAAATCTTCCAACAATACCAACTGCATTGGAAATGTCTGGTCTAGTTTTAGTAAGATATATAAGTTTACCAATCATACACTTATACAAGGTCATGTCTACTACTGGTGAATCATTTTCTTTTGAAATCTTGCATCCTGTTATCATAGGGGTACTTACTGGCTTGCAATCATCCATCTTGAATTTCTTCAAGATCTCTTTCACATACTTAGTCTAATTTATGAATATACCTTTGTTTGTCTAATGCACATTAAAACCAAAAAAGTATTTGATAGGACCAATCATGCTCATTTCAAATTCTCTATGCATCTCCTTAGAAAATTCTGCACTAAGCTTGTCATTACCACCAAAGATAATGTCATCAACAAATATAGCAACTAACAATAATCCATCAGATGTTTCTCTTATGAATAAATTATAATTTGCATCTCCTTTCTTGAATCCAATCTTAGTCAAGTAACCATCTAGTCTTTCATACCATGCTCTAGGGGCTTTCTTCAATCTGCATACCATATCAGGTCTGTCTGATAAAGTAAATCCTTCAAGTTTCTCTATGTAAACTTCTTCTTTCAGCTTTCCATTTAGGAATGCTGACTTGACATCCATCTGGTATACCTTAAAGTCTTTGAAGGTAGCATAGGCTAAAAATAGTTTATGGCTTCCAATATGCTTATAGGGGCAAATGTATCATAATAATCAATTCATTCTATTTGTGCATATCCTTTGCATACTAGTCTTGCTTTGTTTCTTACCACTATTCCATCTTCATTCATTTTATTTATGAATATCCACTTGGTTCTAGTCACATTCTTATCACTAGGCCTAAGGAAAAATTCCCATGTATCATTCTTAATTATTTGATCTATCTCTTCTTTCATTGTTTCATGCTAATTTGAATCATTAAATGCATCTTCAACACTTAAATGTTCAATCTGTGATAGTAAACATACCACTTCATTTTCTTTGGAACTCTTTTCTTTTGATCTTGTCATGACTTTACTATTCTGATCTCCAATGATGTCTTCCTTTGAATGATATCTAGATGTGAATTTAGGAACATTAGGTGTGACTCTCTCATCTTACTTTTGTGATTCTTCTTCACTAGTTTTAGGGTCATTGAATAGTACATCAATGTTGTCAAACATTTCATCAACAACTATTTCTCTAGTTGTAGGTCTAGGTTCTTCTTCAATCATAGGTGCATAATCATGATATCTTTCTTGAATCATAAACTTCTCATCAATCTTAACATGAGAACTTTCAATGATCTTCAATCTTAACTTGAAATATCTAGAATCTTTTCTTTTAGTAGAGTAACCAAGAAAAATACCTTCATCACTTCTTGCATCAAACTTGCCAATTGGTTCATCTCTCTTTATGTAGAACTTTCTTCCAAAGATTCTGAAGTATTTTACTATAGGTACATTTCCAAACCATAGATCATAAGGTGTCTTGTCTGTGCCTAGCCTCAATTGAATTCTATTGATTGTATAGACTACAGTATTGACCACATCTCTCCAATAGGTGTGTGTGATGTTTCCTTCAATCATGATGGTGCACACTGTGTTTTTATCCCATGTTCTTCATAGTATTCATAGAATTTGTCAGAGGTGAATTCTCCTCCTCTGTCTGATCTTAGACATTTAATCTTCAATCCAGACTCATTTTCAACCTTAGCTTTCAATATTTTGAACTTCTCAAATGCTTCAGATTTATCCTTTAAGAACGCAACCCACATCATTCTAGAATAATCATCAACAAAAAAAATAAAGTACCTTTCACCATAGTATGATCTTGTTTGAGTTGGTCTGCATAGGGCTGTATGTACTAGATCCAATTTTTTCTTTATCAAATTATGCTTGCTTCTGAATGAATTCCTCACATGATTTCCCATCACACATTCCCTACATACTGTATCAACTAGTTTTTCAATGCTAGGAAGGTCTCTTACTTCCTTTACATTACTTATCTTCACTATGTTGTCAAAATTGATGTGACATAGTCTTTTGTGCCATAATCAACTATCATCTACTTTAGAAACAAAATAACTTTCTTCTGGATTAAGCTGAAAAATATTACCTTTAGTCTTTGAACCTGATGCAATCATTTCTCCTTCCTTGTTATTAATGATGCACTTGTTGTCTTTGAATTCCAACTAATATCCTTTTACAAGCAACTGTCCAACACTTAGTAGATTATGCTGCAAACCATCAACATAAAGAACATTGTCAGTGATGTTCTTCCCATCCAAGGTGATAGATCCTCTACCTATGAAAGGTTTAGGAGTGTTATCTCCAAATCTAACCATGCCACCTTTGTATCTATCTAGATGTACAAATCTATTCTTTTCTCCTGTTATGTGATGTGAGCAACCACTGTCAATAATCCAATCTATCCTGATGTCATCTTGTGAAATCAGTACTAACTCTTGTGCTTCTTTTTCATCTTCAAGGTCCATTTCATCAAACATTTTCTCCATGTCTTCAAGGGCAATGAATCCAATTTCATCCTCTACCGATTCTTCATCTGATACTCCATCACTAGCATACTAACATTCTTTTGTATACTTAGGCTTGTAGTTAGTTTTAAACGTCTTGACTCTTGTAGGACACTTAGATGCAAAGTGACCAACCTTCTTACATGAAAAGAATTTGAATTGTAATTGACCTTCATAATTTCCTTTTCCTTTCTTTATTTCTTAGAAATAAAAGAAATGAAATCATCAAGTTCTTTTTCTTCTTCTTCATCATCAAAATTACTAGAGGTGTTCAAAGATTTCTTACCATGGACTGAAGCTTTGAAGGCTATCTCACTTTTAGGCTTTGTCTTCAAACTTGATATCTCAAAGGCATAAATCTTGCTTTTTAAGGTCTCTCTCCTGAATTCTTTTGAGAATGGTATAGTCTCTTCTAAGATGTTTATCTTGTTCTCATATTTTGGTGTCAAAGTAGTCATCAACTTATCCATTATGTCTTCTTTGGAAATCTCTCCACCATTGTTTCTGATTCCTACAACTGCTTCATTAATCCTTTCATTGTAGGCTCTAATGTTCTCTTCAAGAAGCATCTCCAATGTATTGTACTTTTTCTTCCATGTCTTCCTATGCTCATTCTTGGCTTGGAAATCTCCTTCATACATTTCTTCTAGATACTTCCATATCTTGTAGGCTTTATCTATTTTCTTGATCTCTGAAAACTCACTGTCAGATAATGCATTGATAAGGGATTGTTTGGCAATTTAATTTTGAGTGAACATCTCCTTTTTCTTAAGAGTTGCATCTTCCTTTGCAAGATCTGCTAGAGAGGGAATCTGAACTTCTTTGGTAGCTACTTCAAAAATCTCAAGGGTAATGCACTGCAAATGTGTCATCATCTTGTTCTTCTAGTCAAGATAATTCACTAGTACAATTGGCACCTTTTTTCGACAAACAATTCATCAAATTTCCTACCAATATTGGTCAACTTATTGATGAATGGTCTTGTCACTATTTTCCTAGTCGTATTTTTGACATATCCATGTTATCATAGAATTTTCTATGCCAATCTTGGTCGAAACAACATTAGTAATTGGTAGATATATTTGTCAAACATTTGATCACTTTTAGTCAAAATGTTTGGTGTGACCGACTAGGATGCTAAAACTGTGATGTTAATTTTTGACCAAATTACATCACAAATTAGACCAATGTTTGTCAAACTATTTGGCCCAACTGACTAGGATGCCAAAACCACAATAGTAGATTTTGACCAAAATCAGTATAAATTTCAACAAATGTTGGTCGAATTATTTGGCCCGTCTGACCAGGATGCCAAACCCACGACACCACATTTTGACACATAATGGTTGATATTTAGACCATAATTGGTTAGAGTTTTGACTTTGGTTAGTCAAAATTTTGACCAAATATGGAGTGTGAAAAAAAAAAAGAAGATAAATACCCAGAGTAATCACCAATGACATCTTGATTGGTAATTAGTCTAGATATTTATCTTCAGATGTCCACACTCATTCTGTTGCTTATTGCTAGCGGGTCCCTGCTAATTTTGTTTTTTGACTAAGTGATCAAATTCAGGGAAGAATCAGTGCAAGAAATGAGAAAGAGAGAAAAAATGGTGCAATATAATTTCAAGAAGATTATTTGGGTTTCACAAGCATCCTAGTCAAACCTAATCTATGTTAAGATTGTTAAATGTTTCATCTTAAGCATCTTTTAAATAGTTATCTACTTCTTTTAGACTTAGGCATCTAGTGTTCTTTTAGCATTATTTAAATTAATATACTTCTTGAAGATGTTTACACCTCACACCTTGGTTACATCAAAAAAATAACCATCATTAGCATTTCTAAACACTAGTGAATGTCACCTTTAGACGAGTTCTAAATATGAACAGATTAAATCCCACAAAATATAAAAATTCAAGTATTCAATTTTTTGTCACTTTGTATGAGATAAAAACTAATGTTTAATATACCAATGATAGTTCTAAAAATCACACCTTAGTAATATTTTGATTATACCATACGTATTTAAAATTCAATTTTCTATTTCTTTCATTTAAATGCTTGATAGATTATTGTAATTCTAGTTGTTTGAATATTGTTGATGTTGCTGCTTTGATAAAAGTGAACCATGTTGGCAGGTTCTTTCAACAGTCATTTATTTAATAAAAATTTAACACTTTTTTCTCAAAAAAAATCACATTCATGTGGCTGACTTATTGGACTTGAATGTCCTGATGATTTTTTTTAGTTTGATGAGTAGTTCTCCAAACTTCCTTGACAAAGTTTCAAATAAACAAGAACTTGTATTGTGCTTCACCATTCACTTTTTTTCTAAATTCTCAATTTAAAAGTAGAATATAAAGCATGAAAGAGATACACTAATGACATCACAAATCCATAAATTATTAACCCATTTTCCTCACCAAATGCATGAGAGCTCTTATCACTTCTACAATCGCTTAGGGTTATCTAAATGAATGACAAATCCCAAAAATGTCTTGTATCTATACATGGAACCAGAGGAAGGTGGTGGCAGTGGAGGGAGTCGGTTTGGAGTCCATTTGCTAGAATTTATTTCACCATTTTGTGCTAGGTCACTGAGCCTTCTACTGTGACCATTCATCCTTGAAGAATTAATACTTGGTGAATCTGCAATAGAATTTGAAGTCACTGGGCCCATTTGCTGCAGTATCAAATGCAACTCTCTAATTGTCATTTGTTGAAACAAGAGTGCTAGGTCCACTTCCAAAAACTTTATATAGATATAAACAATATAAGAAATTAAATATGTAATTCAATTACAATGAAAAGAAACATGTCGCTTAACAAAACTAATATATCTAGTACCTTCGTTTGCAGAAAAATTATTACTTGTTTCTTGAACATCATGGACACTTAATTGATGAGTAAGCCTAGACAATAAAGATATCTATTTTTTGAATCTCTCAAGTTTCCTTTTTGTATTCTGATCTTCTTGGAGATGTTCTTCAATCTTTGTTGTACTCTGAGAGCTAATTGAAGTAGAATTGAAAAATAATATAAGGAATGAAGAAAAAAAATATAACTAATACCATTACCATATTAGCCACATGTAATTAACCATCAGCTGATAGAGCTATAAAGTTGGGTCAGCATTTCCTCCTTGGCTTTCTCAACTTGGCAGAGCACCACAACCTACCAATCATTGAGGGATGAGTTAATAATCATGAGAACTATACAGAAGAACTCCTATTTTTGCAGTGCTTTAAAGTGAGGATGTTCTTACTTTGGGAACATTTGCAGCAAGACCGTTAACAACAACTTCCACATAACCTTGTACTTCCTGAGCCATCAATCTCAGCTCCTCCTCTAGATCAACTAGCCACCTGGCCATTGTATCCTAATTACAAGGAACAAGATTTGATTGATCATTACCTTTGCCTCAATATTCAATTTATGTCTTGTTAGATACATTTAGACTTATCATGATCAATCTACCTTAACAAAGACAACACAAAACACATTCCTAGCTTTTTCATTAACTACCTAATAGAAACCCAGCACAAACATTTTCTACTACATTACATAAAGTTTGTTTTAAGAATGTAGACAGTAAACTAAAAATAAGGTCTTTGGCCATCAAACTTTGTAGAGCTACTACAATTTTATTGTTTAACAACTATGAGAAATTGATTGTTAAATGGTTGAAAAGTGATGCAAGTTCCATACAATAGATACAGTCATCAAAAAATTTAAACATATGTTCTAAATAGTTTATGAATTTTCATGTCCATCTCACATTCAAACTCAGTGAGCTTCATTACCTCACTTAAAGTGGTTCTAAGATGTAGCAACTATGAGATAAAAGAATTGTATAGTTAAAAATTGACAAAAGCTCCATAGAGCAGATGCAATCTTCAAAAAAAATAAAAGGAAACCCCTATTAGTAAGTAAATATGTTTATCCATCTCTAATTCAAACTAAAGTGCTACAGATCGACTTCATGGTTTGCTTTATTACTTTGGCCAGGTATCATCTTCATAAAGTTTCTAGTCAAGGTACCTAGTCAATTAAAATTTATCAAATTAACTAAAACAGTTACAAGACATCTTGAACCGGAATTCAATTCTGAGGTTTGTCTTGGAAAGGGAGAAAGAATAGAAAATCTATTTGAACATATTAAAATCTTGAATCCTTAAATAAAGTTGAACGTCTCCAACAGGTTTTAATGATTTTTGTTAGTATTTGATCTACACAAGTGGTGGATTATATAATATATAGACATGAACATAACTAAAAGTAATAAAGTATAATGGAAAGATACATGGCATGTACATAGGCAAATATATTTTACAATGAGCTTCTTAATCAAAAAGGTCATAACCCTGCATGGCTCATTCTATATTGTAATTCATTAGAGATATGCTTATATTGAGCTATCTTATTATTTTAGTTAGATGCCTGTATTATTTGTAGTGAAAATTGTCTTCTAGTTGACATCAAAAGCTTTGATAAAATATACAATGCTCATCATCCTTTAGCAACATATAACTACATTTCTTTAACATCATTCATAGGTATGGGATGTTCCCATAGATATTGTGATGAGGTAATTCTTTCTAAACTTGATGCATCCACCAATAGTCAAAAACTTTATCGCAAAAAGATTTATTAAGCCTCATGAAATGTCACCAGAACATACTGAGCTTCAATTATTAAGATCTCAATGTTCAAATTATAATTATAAAAATGTTACAAATTATAATGACAATCAGAATTTTATTTACTATTTCATATAAACATCAAGTGTCATTTTTCTTTAGCCATCAAAAGGTGTCAAGATGGATTTATGTGTTATTAATAAATTTCAAATTGCCAAGACTAAAACAGAACTGGAAGGAAAAAAATGCTAAATATTTTGTTTTATAGAGGTAGTTCATTGAGATTCTGCAAAATTTGTTCTGGAGAATTAATCATTTAACATCAAATGATATAACCATAAGCCTCAAACTGTAAAATAATCATTGGAATTTTTAACCTAAGAGGTCAAAGAAAAAATGAGCCTAATTGAAATGAAAGATGGCTTCATATGAGGTACAAGAATTATCAAGATTTGAATAAGAAATTGTTATTGCCTCTGAGAAGTGTAGAGATTTATATAAAAAATCAACACTTCTATAAATAATGAATAGTCAACACTCTATTAAAAAAATAGCAATCCACTTGACATAATTTACTACTCCAAATAATTGGGCTTCTGTTATGTAGCTTAATTTTCCATCAATGTCAGTTTCAAAGGTGTAAGTATTAACAAATATACTATATAATAAATGTAATAAATGTCACTTAAAAATTAGGTGTATATCACAGGGATTAGCAACTTCAAAAGCTTTGAAAACCTTTACAAAATCCAAAATACAATGCAAGTATAAATCTTGCTCCCAAGAACAATGCAAACACACAAACAACTCATGAAATAAGAAAACTCAAATTAACAAGCAATGGGATCCACATAAGGATAAATGGATATATGCAATAAGATCTTCAAGCATCCAATAAACAAACATTTATGGAATATTTCCTTCTTTAAGATTGAATATGTTAAGAATCATATAATTCAACCTAGTCCAAGTCAAGAACACATGTTATGCCATGCTTGTCATAGTGAGTTTATCTACATTGGCTAAAGGTACATAACATCGATGATATAATGATGTGCTTGCCTAAAGATAATAGTTATGCACAAATAATAGAAGATAGGAACTAATTTAACACTTCACCTACTCAAAACACAAACCAATGAAATAATCCAGATTAGGCCAAGAGAGGTTGACACATTCAATAAGAGAATACTTACACAAAATGAAGCTGAATCATGCCAGATAATGAAAATGAGAAATTGACTATTGGCCCTTCTAGTTTGTTATTTGATAGTTTCCTGACAATGACACATTCAAAATTCACTTATGAACAAAGACCTAGAATGAATGAAGTTGATTAAATAATGAAGGTATGTTAGTTTGAGCTTCACTTGGTTTCAATAATACTTTAATATTCTCTACTTAAAAAGGCCAACCACGTGAAGGTGGAAGCTCATCTAGCCTCACCCCCCCTCTCCCTAACATCAATCTAAATTCCCCATTAACATCTAATTACACACTTCATTCATCCATTTATGAACTATAACATTCAATCAATACAATCACATAACATTCATTAATATGATATAACTTTCATTAATATGATATAACATTCATTAATATGCAACACTAATAAAGAATTCATTAACACATAAAAATATTCATTAACATGACATATAATTCAATATTAATACAAAACATTCATAGATAATTACTTAAAACAATGTTCTTTCATTATCCAACAAAGTTAATCAAACAAGTTTTATCAAAGAGCATTTTTAAGAAATCATTTATTTTTTGGGTTTTTCTTAGATTTCTTAAGGTAAAGGCTGAGAGGAGCATCAATATCTTCCTCCTCTTGTGGTTTTTATCTCAAATTATGATGCTTCCTCATGTCTCGAGGAGCACGAGGCCACTGCACTAAAGGGGGCTCTGCTACAATAACAAGTAAATGAGCTATATTCACATACTTTTTTTTACTATTACATGTATTTCATTAACCAGTAGAACATAACATGCATTTTTCTTTGCCTGGAAATGCCACATCATCATGTAAAATAACATTTTTATCTTTTGCCACCTCAACATGCTCAACATGCTCTAAAATATTCAAAAAAAGGTTACACGACCAATTTCAATTAAAGATGTTAAACTCTATTAATAATTATGTAATTTATTTCCAATAGAAAATTAATACCTCCACCACTTGTTGGCATGTGATGTTTTGGAGCACTAGAAATATTCTAAGGGTTGTCATTTATGGAAACATGTATGATATTATGATCTCATGTTGTGGAGATTGCCACTGGATTCACAATCATGAAAATGACTAAGTCCAGAATTAGGAAAATAGGGTACAGTACCATAGTTTTGGATAGTGATGAAGACATACAAGGTATTATGGCTTGTGAAGGTAACTAGAGGTATTTTGGGATATGTATATGCCTCAGTTAAGATCGCATGAGTGTTGGATAGTTGGTGTGCAAGATACAATGTTCGGAAGGTGTACAAAAATAGTAAAATAGTATATCAATGTACATGAACAGTTACAAAGACTAAGGAATGAATAATGGATATGGTAACATGATAAGACTTGTAAATAAAGTATAATGCCAACTCTTTGGTGATATAAGAGGACCGAATCCATATATATCATTTACACAAGTTTCTATTATGTTTTGTATAACATTTGTGGAGCTGACTGGAAGGTTAATTTTATATAAATATAGATTTCTCTCGTGAAAGAAAGATATGGATGATTAATGAAAAGTTTAGGAAAAGTATAGCAGAAGTTAGATGCAAGATCAGTAGGAGGCAAAGCTATAACTAGAACTATCTAAGAAAGATAAGTGCTTGTATTGTTCCCCTTTTGTGAACTATTTTGGGATAGTATTGATTGCAAGAGCAGTGTGCTAACCACCTTTAACTAGGTGTTTTGTTCACCCCTAATGGGGTTTTTGTAATCCTCTAACAAGGAAATGTACTATGTAAAAATCATCTCCTAACAGAGCTAGATCTATTAACAAGGACATTATACTTTAGTGCATATTTTTGGGTACCATCCCCACCGGGGTTTTCCCTTTAAATGGTTTCCTCGAGAACAAATCATGGTGTCATGAGTAATGTGTTATGCTTATATGTTCTTTTCATTTCTGCATTACTTTGGATTATTTATAATTTTTTTAAGTTTAAAATAAAGTTTTGTAATACTGATTCACCCCCCTTCTCAGTATTAACTAATCCTAACAATTGGTATCAGAGCTATTGGCCCTTTGAGAGAAAGCTTAACAACTTAAGGGAGATCAGAATGGATTTAGAAGACTTTCAAGTAAACTTTGAAGCTACATTTGAGGATCTAGATAAGATGAAAGCTCAAAATGGTGAACTAAAATTCAAATTAAGAAGAGTAGAAGGTTTCATGAGGAAACTTAAAGAACAACTTGTGACTGTAAAAGATTAGAGACAAGACCTTATGGAGAAAATCAAAGTTCTAACAATGACATATCAGACAATGTAAAGATGCTAGAGAAAGAAAAAGAAAAAATCAATCTCTTAATGATCAAGGAGATTTAGAATGAGAAGGATGAAAGAAATAAAGTTGAAGAGTCACTAAAACAAGCCAATCTTTAGATAGATAATATGAAGACTGAACTTGAGCATTACAAAGATAAATATCAAGAATTGGATAACTACAATCAGATCATCAAAGGTGAACTCACTCAAGCCAGACTACTCATTGAGGAGTTACAGATAAGAAATGACAAGAATAATGAACAAAGAACAAAAGGTAACATAAGTGGACCCAATGAAGCTAGAAGTTCAAAAACTCAAGAAGAACCAAATGAAGCCAAGAATGAGGAAAAATCTATTCCAAATGAAAGACCTACAAATGAAGATTATAGAGAACAATTCAGACCCTTCAAAGGTAGATGCTTTGGATGCAACAAAGTTGGTCACATAAAAAGAGACTGTAGGAGTAATGGTAATTCTTAACCCTTTACTAGCTACTATTTTAATTGCTATGAGTATCGACACAAAAAGGTAGATTGCAGAAAACCTGATCAATCTCGGTATAAGCAAGACTATATCAGAGAAGAAACTGCAGCCAAGATTACATGTCAAAAATCCAATAACTTTGGACACACAGCAAGGTATTGTAAGCTACAGAGCAGTCAAGATAGAAGAGGACCACCCATCTATTACAAATGCAATAATCTAGGTCACATTGCAAAATTTTGCAGATATAATGGAGATAACAACAAAAGAGGACCGAGAAGATTCAATGAACTTGAAACCCCACCACCTATAGTCATAAGGAATAATATTAGTGATAGTGGTAAAAGCTTAAATGATTATGTGAGTGAAAGTAAGAAAGCGGAGAATGAAAAAAATTGGTAAGTAAAAGTTCTAAATAAGGCAATGGTTTAGGGAGAGACAGCTTGTGATGTTGTGTCTTTGCATGATGAATTCTTTGAGGCATCAACCTAGAAGGCCTCATGGCCTCATGGGAAGTAGTGGATGAAGACAACACAATGTCTAGCCCCTGTATAAGAGGAATAAGCTCATGTGAGCCTATGTATGATATGTACATATGTCCTTGAATATGTGGATGAGATCACAACACTTGAAGATTCATCTTCTATGTTCATGAATTTTGCATTGACTGGATGGCATGCGAAGTTGAGCTACCTGTGTTTAATGCACACACTCAACTTGTGATGAATAAAAGACTTTATTTTTCCACCACTTTTTGATCAATGACTAAGGAGAGCAGAAGTGTGAAGGCAAAGCAATAATCTAGCAAAGAGATTTTGTGCTCACTTAAAGAAAAGCATCAGATTTTTGCACATTTAAGGTATTTAGACCTAATCTCTTTAAAATTCATGGATGCACCAGTAATCTATGATGTGGTAGATAGACCTAGTTATAAGTTTAAAAGGCATCCTTACAAATCCTGTGAGGATGATCTGGAAGGGGTGTTTTCCCAAACCCCCATAGGTGTGTTGCATGTAGAGGATATTAGGGCATACATACACTGCAAGTATGCGATTATTGGGGAGGTCAAAATATTCTATGAATTGAATGGTATGATAGATGTGAATGGGTCTTTGATAGACAAATTCAAACATTTGAAAGACTTTTCAATACTTAATTTAACCCATCTCATTGAATTCACAGAAGTTGAATGGTTCAAGATCATTCTGAGTAGAGTTCATGATTAGTTCCTATGGATAGGAGATCAACCACTAAAGATATGTGCTCAGTTGATTCATGATATCACAAGGCTTGAAAATGAAGGAGCCCTACCTATTAGTGAGAAAAATCTAAGAAAAGATGTTGAAACCCTCATGCACTCCAAATGGGACAAGAGGGCTATGACTATAAATGATATATACCTTCAAGATATCAGATTGGTAGCAATTCTTATTGGATACAAGTTGTTCCATAGATTCAGACTTAATTTTGTATCAGCTGGAGTTGTCTTGGTGGCTTACAGAATGGTTAAAGAAAACAAATGGTACAAACTTTGTGAAGTTCTGGCACAACAGTTTGTGGAAACTATTAAGGTCATTAAGAAGGAAAAATCCAAGGCATTTAGGTTTGGATCACTACTAATTCACATGTACCTTCATATTATTCACAATTTTCTTGGTATGCATCCTAGAGCATGGAAAGACAATGAACCCACTGATCTAAAAATCTCGGAGTATTATAGAAGGTAGAAAAAGGATTGGATCGATGGAGAACTGTTTGGCATGATTAAGATCTTGTAGAGGTAGATGAACTAAAGATATAGAATTCCTAAAAGCCTAGTAGAAAAGTATGAGGACTCCATCTGTTTCATGGTTGAAACTAATTGTGTTTGTTTTTAGGCAGTTGACCCTATAACCAAATGGTGTTATCCTATGGGATATGAGGTAAGTGTTGAAGTACAATCTATGCAACTAGAACATGTATTAGCAATAGAGAAGGATCCCACTCAAGAAATATGGGCTACATATAGAGAAAAATATGAAAAAGTTAGAGAAGAACAAGAGAAAGTAACAAGAAAGAGGAAAGTTAGCAAGATAGTGGAAGAAAATACTATGAAGGTAGGAATCACAAAGAAGTAGTATTTGGACTTGAAGAACAAGATGGAAGCATCTTCCAGTGTTGCCACTGATTCTCCCATCTTATTGGAAATAGAGAAGATAGGTACCATTGATAACTTCATTGATTTATTAGTTCCCCAAAAGAAAGAAACACATGAAACTAAGACTACGGAGGCTCTTAGAAGATCATCTATGAATGTCAGTCCAAAAGAAAAAGAAACAGAGGTAAAGAGGAAGAAAAAGGAAGAAAAGGTTATAGAAAAGGAGGAAGAGGAAATAGTTCTAAAGAATCCACAAACCTTGTGGAAACCTGATATGAAATCAGTACAGAAGAGGGTTATCAAAGATGGAAATCTAATATCTATAAAAATATACTATGAGAGATATAGCCCTAAGGATCAAGTAATAATTGAGGACACTATCATTGAGCATTTGTTAGTTTTCAAAAAGAATTTGTTGGAAGTTGAATCTAGTGTTCCCAAAGAATTGTACAACAAGCTAGAAATCAGAAAATAGTTAGCACAGTCAGAGGATGAGAACATAAGAAAAAAAATAATTGATGATATGTTGCCTATTGTGTCTATTCAGGAAAGAGAGAGAATCATAAAAGCACTAAAACCTCTTTTAAGAACAAAGACTAGACTAGTTAAAATCATGGCTAGAAGATATGATGAAATAATTGAAGATACCCAAATGGGATTAGATAAAGTTTTAATGCAAAACATCCCTAAAAGGGAGTCATCGCCTAAGATTTCTAACCCTATGTCCTTGGGTTTAGGAGAGAGTTCACAAATAGTGGATAAGAGTGCTCAAGTTAACTTGCAACCAAACTTCTTTGTCACTAGTGTGCCTATTAGCCTTGACACTTTGTTGGATATAAATGATCCATTCATGGACAAGATGGACAATGTGATGGAAGTCAAAGACAAGGAACAGACAAAAGAGAGGAAATCAAAAGAAAAAAGAGTAGAAAAAGTACAAGAGAAGGTGTTACAACAAGGACATCAAGAAAAACAACCTAAGGCAGAAAAGACCATTGAAATCAAACTTGATTCATCTCTATTGTTGGCAAGTGTTGACAAACTAGTAAGTTCTGATGTGGATAGCATGGATGAAGATGAACTGATGAGACTCTCATTCATGGCATTTGCTAAAGCTAAGGAGAGATCAGCCCAGAAAGGAGACAAAAGAACCAAGATAATGGGCAGGGTAGTAGAAACAGTAAACAAGCTACGACCATCTCCGATTATCCTAAAAGACAAAGATGAAACTGAGAATCTTGGTATAGTACTGGATATCTTTGATAGTCACTTTGAGTCATTGCTAAAAGTAGTAGAGGAGAAGGCTGAAAGAAACTTCTTGGAGAAGAAGTTAAGAGAATTTCATAAGTCCATCTCATGAGACTTAAACATTCTTAAGGCTACCACTCTTAAGGCCAAGAGTTGTGTGGCACAAGGCAGGAAACTATATAGCCATTGCATAAATCCCTATAGATACTTGAAAAATGTTGAGGAGGCCATATAAAAAGATAGGCTCAGTCTTGACAGAATAATGGATAGTTGTGAGTCATCTTCACAAACTATGGAAGAAATTGACAAGGAGATATCTAGGTTACTAGAGAAAATAAGGTTACTGGAAATGGAGAAAGGGAGAGTTGCAAAAAAATTTGGTTTGTTAAGACACCTATTAACTCCCAAGCTCTCAATATTGGAGACTCATCTCTCTAAGATGATAAAGGTTTAAAGTTCAATGATAGTATCTACTGAGCTTAAGGCAACAGGGACTGCATCATATGCACTGAATGGGTTAATCCATGTTAGTGAGCTACTGATAAGTTCATGGGTTGAGGAGATTAAGACCTTGGAAACATCCTTCCATGATGTCTTAAATTTGGTAAGTAGGAACTAGACCACCTATGCTTTAGTTTTGAAATTTTGAGGATAATCTTTTCCATTGATGTCAAAGGGAGAGGAAGAAAAAGAGAAAAGAGAAAGAAAAGAAGAGAAGGGCTTTGTGACACTTAGTCATTTTTCTAAGTGTTTCCATCAATGCCAAAGGGAGAGATTTTTGGCATGTGATGTTTTGGAGCACTGGAAATCTTCTAAGGGTTGTCATTTATGGAAACACTTAAGATAGTATGATCGCATGTTGTGGAGATTGCCACTGGATTCACAGTCATGAAAATGACTAAGTCCAGAATCAAGAAAATAGGGTACAGTACCATAGTTTTGGATAGAGATGAAGACATACAAGGTATTATGGCTTGCAAAGGTAACTAGAGGTATTTCTAGATATGTACATGCCTCAATTAAGATCACATGAGTTTTGGATAGTTGGTGTGCAAGATATAGTGTTCGGAAGGTGTGCAAAAATAGTAAAATAGTATATTAGGGTACATGAACAGTTGCGAGGACTAAGGAAAGCATAATGGATATGGTAACATGCTAAGACTTGTAAATAAAGTATAATGTCAACTCTTTCATGATATAAGAGCACTAACTCCATATATATCATTTACACAAGTTTCTATTATTTTTTGTATAACATTTGTGGAGTTGACTGGAAGGTTAATTTTGTATAAATATAGATTTCTCTCATGAAAGAAAGATATGGATGATTAATGACAAGTTTGCAAAAAGTTTAGCAGAAGTTAGATGTGAGATCAGTAGGAGGCAGAGCTATAACTAGAACTATCTAAGCAAGATAAGTGCTTGTATTGTTCCCCTTTTGTGAACTATTTTGGGACAGTATTGATTGCAAGAGCAGTGTGCTCACCACCTTTAACCAGGTTTTTTGTTTTCCCCTAACGGGGTTTTTGTAATCGTCTAACAAGGAAATGTACTATGTAACAATTAGCTCCTAATAGGGCTAGATTTCTTAACAGGGACATTATACTTTAGTGCATATTTTTGGGTACCATCCCCACTAGGGTTTTCCCTTTAATCAGGGTTTCCTCGAGAACAAATCATGGTGTCATGAGTTATGTGTTATGCTTATATGTTCTTTTCATTTTTGCATTACTTTGGATTATTTATAATTGTTTAAAGTTTAAAATAAAGTTATGTAGTACTAATTCCCCCCCCCTCTTAGTATTACCTAATCCTAACACCACTATGATGCACTTCATGGCCTTCATCACGCCCAGGTTTTGTGATAGGATTTGAAGGCTGTAGTGAAATGTCATGCACATTGTTATCATGAAATAGTCAATTTATGTTCAAAATTAACTATTCAATTTGATTTACTTTTAATTTGACCAATTTACTTGTGTCTCATTTGGTGCAGCATATTCTTTGTTATGGATTTGGGATTCTTGGTGTAGGCGTGCGACCACGACTTTATAGCCTTCCTTCAAGGCTATTCTTTTGTCTTCATCCATGGGCTCTACATTGAATTTCATGCCCTATGTTTTTTTTTTAATATCATCACTTTTACATGTATGATTTGATTAAATAGGATTGTTTGCAACCTTATATATAAAATTTTGATATGAAATTCCAATGCTTCTACTTACAAGTTGAGAGTGAAGTTTCATATAGCCACCAGAGCCAAGTTTGTGTTGGCCAACCTTTTTTAATCTTTCTTGTGTGGCTTTTGATGTGTCTTGTAGTCTATGAAAAGTTTGAAATGTATGTTAGATTATATATTTACAAAGATTACTAATTAGTGCATGATTACATTCTACTTAATACTATCATGACATACCTTCTTTTGTCATCTTTTGGTTGAATTCCACTACCCTTTAGCCTTTTCTTTTTTGCATCTTCCATTATTTCATTCCACTCCATCAGTGGAATCATAGGAGGACACTCGTACTTTGAGTTATCCTTTAAAGCCCTTCTATATTGGTACCTCACAGTCTTTCTATGTTTGGATGCTTTTTTAAGAATCATGACTGTCAAAAGTTTTATTTCCAAACAGGTCCTCTAAAGATTTAATGAGCTGATTTTTTAATACAACATCCTGTTCATTCCGCCTTTTTTGAAAAAACAAAATTGTTAGATATCATAACTTTAATACAATACAATAAATGGAAGATAAGAAAAATATCATACCAATATTATGAAGCTATGTACCTTTTACGTATGGTGGGCACAAATAGCTTCAATTTCATTTCAAAAAGAAGATCATATAAAACATCATTTCCTACAAAATTATCATGGGATTATCAGTCCAAAATGATTTATGTATAAGTAAACTACAATTACATTGTAAATAATAACAATTTTAAAGCACCTGGAATATTTGGTGCTTTTAACAGAAACATATTGTTCTTGTTCAACAACAATGTCCCCGCAAATGAACCAGTACTAGTAACACGGGCTGATCCAGGAAATGGTTGATCTTCACTAGTACTGGTTTGATCTATTCTTGTACTAGGTGTAGGCGTATCTATTAGTGCACAAAATAGGTCCATGCAGTGTATAAAATTCACACAAGAAAAATAATCAATGCATGATTAGCACATAACAAAATATAGAAAAATAAGGTTTTACCAGTTGTAGCTAGTACAGAGGAAGATGTCTGCAAGCACCTTGTTGCAAACAATGTAGTCATCGATAGCAGAATGTTGATTAAAGGAGGTGTTTGTACTTCATCATGAGTTGAAGAATACATTGTTAGCAAAGACATTTGCAATGGATAAAGATTAAATGGGGTACTAGAAGCATCCCAAACATAAGTTGAGTCAATAATGCATACAAAGGTTAAATGAATGGTTAAAGGTTTAAGGATTATTTACATGAAGGTTGTGCAGCACTACAACCCTCACCATATTGACCATGATTCACAGGTGTCAAAAAATCCTATAAGAAGAACACATCATATTTTAGATCATGATCCATAAGATAGTATAAAATATAAACATCTATTGAACTTTAATTATTGTTTAAGATTAATTACTGCTTACATTAATACAATTGAATCTATGTATCAATTCTTCTTTGACTTCCTTTGTCTCCTCAATTTTGTTTGGTTCCATTACAAGGTTAAGAGCTAGATGCGATGTCATCTATAAATGCCACCTCAATTTCAGATCACAATTGATCTACTGTCATTTTTGCTTTTCCCTATCAATAAGCATCAAGTTGTGACATCAATATCAGTAAAATTCTATCAAAATAACTCCAAAGCCATAAAGAAAAGAACATAATAATATGACATTTGTTTCTATATAATTTGTAGAATTACACTAATTAAGGTTTACCTTTGATGAAGAAGTTGTACTATGAGGAACATCCTTGCCTGTATCTTGAGGTGGATCCATGTCACCCTATGACAAATATTAGTAATTCTTAGCAATCAGTAGCAAAATGAAAGTAATAAACTTACCAAACAAAATTATTAATAAAATAGTACATTGTACATTGAAGTCAATATTAATTGGAGGTAATTGGTTTAAATGTTATACTTACCAGTCCCATGATAGGGAATTTTTTTGTATCTACATGATTCAAATTGTAATCTATCAGAAGCTCTTCCCCTACACTTATTGATTTTATCACACATACAAATACACAATTTCCCTCATGTACCTCGAATATACAATTCAACAGCTTATTAGTTGACAAAGGTTGAGAACTATTTATAAAACCTACAATATTCCCTATTTCTTTTGGCTTTCCATCAATATACATAATGAGCCTTTTAGTTTGATCATTTACTTTGCATTGTATATAATTTGCTGGCAATGCATACCTATGCATACTTTTTTTATATTGCATAATCTGCATCCAATTATTGTAATTGTAACAAGGTCCTACCTACTCCATCAATTCAATAACTTGATTATAACTAGCCTTTATGCCATCCATGGAAAATAAGCCCAAACCATGTAATGAAGATGGAGCTATGCGATATATCCTTTCGTTAACAGAAAAATCAGTGTTAAGTGGAGGTAGTTACTTGGGTACCCATTCTTTTTGAAGATGTGTGTACCTTAAGGGAACCTTCCTGTCACCTTTGGTCTCATCATCATAAGAACATGACCCCCCCTCAGCAAGGAAAAATTGCATTCATTTACTGAATTTTCTTCTAATCTTTTGACCTCTAGTTGATCTCCCTATTTTAGACCTACTAGATGTCTCACTTTTGCCTTCTATTCCCACATTTTCCTCACTTGAGGAAGATAGATTAGATAAATACCTATTTGGTGATACCTACAATCCATCAAATGAGAAACATAGTAGGATCTATATATTTTGTTGACTAAAGAGGAGGAAACCAAATAATAAATTATACTTGTCGATCCATGTCAAAGGCATTAAATTTCCTGCATATGTAAATCATTTATCTTAAGTTAGCCAAAAATTACATGATATGTAAGCTACAAATTACATAGATGAAAAAATTTACATGATGCAAAATATACTCCATGACATTAGAGCTCAATACATAATAACTTAATTATACAAACATACAAGTCAAAAAAATTTCTATGAATAAATCAATACCTCATACGTGACATTGATCATACCCTGACATACATTTCATTGATCATGTTATTGATCATCCTCCTCATCCATGTCATCATAATGACTATCATCATCATCATCATCATCATCACCATCATCACCATCATCATCACCATCACCAGAATCATCATCATTTTCTTCTTCTTCTTCTTCATTGTGTAACAGTCATCCGTGATCATCATTTACTTCATCTTCTAATTCTTCAGTATCTTCTTCTTCCATCACATTATACTTTACCGGCCTTCCTCTTGGATCATGTCTAACAACAAATGAACAACCAAGTTTATGTGGAATGACAAAATAAAACACTGGCTCACATTGGCTTGGAAGAACATAGGGCTCATCTCCAACTGGCTCAAATGACCTTGTATTAATCATTGTAAATCCACTATCATGTTCAATAATAGTCCTATCAAGATCATTTTGATTCAACCATACCTTGTAGCATTTGACAAAAAATAGAACTAATTTGAATGAATTAAAGTTGCACTCAAGTATATCATCCAAAATGCCATAGTATTGATTTTCAGATTATTAAGGATGTATGTCATTTTTAGATGAAATATTAGTGACCTCAAAGACTACACTTATCCCAGAATCACAAGTTTTCTTCATGCCGTCTAACTTTTTTATGCAAAATTTACGGCCATGGTAATACATAGCTTTGTGGTTTTTGATGTACAATTATTCAAATATGTCAAGATTATTTGCATCGATCCGTGAGTTTATATTAAACTTATGGGTCATGGTTATAAACTTATATGTACCTTTCTACCTCTTAAACCATATGCTAGATCAAGTACCATTGGCATAACATTGGGATCTCCATTACGATGAACTTCTTTAACCAATGATGCAAAACCATCCCATGTTAATGAGCAACCATTTTCTTGAGATTGTTGAATCCATACCGTCTTCCAATCAAGATTGTTTGCAATATACAAATGTAGTGCATCCCACTCACGACCAATTGTAAAGAAAACAAATAGATCTCTTAGAAACAACTTGTATTGAAGATATATAAGAAATAATAAAATACAATAACATCATATAATTACCTCTCAATTTTCTCAATCTACCTTTCCCCATCAAGTACTCCCCTTTGAATTTGTTAATAGAGTTCAGATCCCAAATGCGATCTACATGGATATTTGCTGCAAACTTGGGAAGATATTCACTAATGTACACCATGGTCTGGTATACAATATATCCCTCCACCATAGAACCCTCAAGATGTGCTCTTTGTCAAACCAAGCCCTTCATAAATTTCTAGTGTCTCTCAACCATCCACATTGACCTAGTTTGTACAGGTCCACACAATTCAATCTCCTCAACTTGATGTATGAGGTAGTGTTCTTGAGCATTGAAAAAAGTTGGAGGTAAACACTTTTGCATTTCACACATAAGTTGGGAAATTTTTCTTTTCAAATATTTTATATCTTTTTTTATCAATTTCTTTAGATGATAACCACCTAAAAGAGATTCAACTCCCAAGAACATATAAACAAGATTTTAGAAAAAAATATAGAATAAATTACATAAAAAGTAAAGCAAGTCATAAATATAAAATCTGTACAACAAGTCTAAGAAATAACACTTTTAACCTCATTTATTCTCCAAGATCATATATAACTTGTTTAACACTTTTGTCAAATGGGTGTGGGAGGGATAGAGGTAGGACGTATTGCAATAATTAAAAAATGGTATTTTCAATATATTGTAAAATAATACAATAAAAAAGTACATTCAATTTTACAAATATATTGTAAATAGAGAACATGACTTACCTTGATGAAGATATGTCAATCATGTTTTTTCAACCCTAGCCCAAAATCACCTTTCTTTGATACAAGACTGCTTATATTTGCAGCAAATCTTGTGGGAAATTTATTTTTTTATGACTTCTTTTAATGCATCACTTTGCTGCTTAGTTAATAACCAAGGAAGGGCACTCGTATTTATGCAGTCTCCATTGCTATTTGATTCAATGAAATTTTTCAGTTCATGATTGGATTGATGAATGTCATTACAAATTTTGGCAATTTTTTCTTTGTCACGCCTTCCATCCAATATTTTCCATAGTGCCTTTGTTACATTCTTTCCAATATGCATAGCATCAAACAAATGCATGATTGGGAGATCCTTGTAGTATGAAAACCTACTAAATTGACTAGGATAAATTTTTATATCTCTAGGAAGATGGTCATTGATGCCTTGATGACCTTCACGAGCATCAATTACATCATTAGTAAATAAAAGACAATATCAAATATAAATTTCAAACAAAAATTATTAGATGGAATGACATTACCTCGACAATTTAGTCTATTGTATTCCAACTTCCATAGATGAGGTGTCATTATCCGTGGCCTTGATGTTGTCTCTTCTTTCCCATTAAAAAGATCTTTTTCGATAATTTGATACTTATGATTATTGTGGAGAAAGTGCTTAAACTCATCGAACACCTAGTTTCCTAAACTTCTTGAATGACAAGATTTCATCTTTGGACCAAAAACTAGACATGCAAATTTACCCTTCGTATGAAGACCTAAAAGATACTATACAATTGGATCATGTACAATTATCATGCGCAACTTAAACATACAACAATAATGTGTAAGCACTATAACATGCCAAAAATACGTGACCTTAACAATATATAACATATTGCAAAAATGAGTTAGCCTAGGGGCATCATGTATTTTTTATACAAGCATTACATGGAATTGAAATTGTCTTTGTCCTATTGGTCTAGAGATGTCATACATAGTGACCCCATTCCATAACTTCAACAACTCATCAATAAGGGGCTCAATATACACGTTCATATCTTTAACTTGTTACTTACCTAGTTGAATGAATGAAAACATTACATAATTATTATGACCATCATGATGCGGTGTTTATAAATTAATTTACATAACTATTAAATGAAAAAATACTCGGTACAATCATTGACAACATTATGTACTCCCTCTTTATGGACATCCAAGGAGGAATGTTATTATTACTAACAAAAATAGGCCACATTGAGTAAATAGATCTCATATCTCCAAATGGATTGACACCATCCACTGCCAATGAATGCTTGAGATTACAAGGCTCTTCTTTAAAGTGTGGCCATGTTGTTTCTATGTCTTTAAATGCAAAACCATTTGTAGGCATTTGCATAATGTCATCTTGACTTCTATTGCATGCATGGTAATCCATAAATTGTGCCAAGCTAGTGCACTTGAATAATCGTTGAAGATGTGGAATAATCTGAATGTACCGAAGAGCCTTGTGAGGCATCTTTTTTGTTATTTAATTTGACTGATATCTACTAATATGACAATCAGGGCATTTTGTTGCAAATTCATATTGTTTATGATATAGAATGTGATCATTGGGACATACATGTATTGTTTGATACTTCATTCGAATTTGATTCATAATGGTAGATAATTCTTGGTATGAACAAGGAAGAATGTTTAATGGTGGTAACAAAAACTCACCTATCAACCTACAACAACAAATATGAATTGTTAATATAATGAATCATAATGGTATGCTAACATTGAAGATGACAAAAATGGCATACCTTAGCATACGTGACATTGCTACATTGGATAAACCATTCATAACCTTCAAGTTCACCAACACCACTATAGTGGAGAGAAGAGTTGTTTGGGAGCCTTGGTATAGGGGCTTGTATGCCTTCTCAAGTATAGGTATATCAAGACCATCATCATCATCATTATCAGATGTACTAGTACCATCATCATGATCATCTTGATTGCTACACCAATACCATCTTCTTCAATCATGTCCTCTGGCACATTATCAGCTATGCCAATACCATCATCTTCAATTGTGTTCTTTTCCATAGGATCATGTTCTTCCATGGGAGCATTATCCTCGGCTTGGATATTCACACCTCCATGTTCCTCCAATTGGAAATCCACATTCACCAATCGACGAAAATCATGCCCCCCTTCAATGTGACCATGTTGCCTACAATGACTCTGGGCTGTTGTGATTAAAATTCTTTAATTCTTTAAGCCCTTACACTTTTTGCAAGGACAATTACATTTATAAACTTTTCTTTGGAACTGAGACCATAATCTAGCAATTGTATCGTTATTTTGTTCTGGGTTCATATTGCCAGGTGTGGACTTTCTTCACAGGCAATTATTCAGGCTATAAATATACAAAATGTAAACATACAAGCATTAGTAGTATCTTGTATATAATATATATATATATATATATATATATATATATATATATATATATATATATATATATATATATATATATATATATATATATATATATATATATATATATATATATATATATATATATATATATATTATAAGATTATACAAGATTTACAAATACACACACAAATCATGCTCACTAGACCACAAACTATTCAAATCACTCAGGGACTCTTAAATAGAAAATGTAATCAACATAGGAGTTATTGTTGGATGATTGAGAGACATGTCTAACAATTTTAGCGGAGAACAAAAAGAATGAAAACCTTTAAATTTGAAATCGATACACACTATCAAATCTTTAAAAGAGATATGTCTGTGCTTTCTAAGAGAAATATTTATTGTTAAATTTGAGATCATAACAACACCTAGTTATGGAGTTTGGAGTTGTCTAAACATTGCCCAATATGCCCAGTAAGGTGCTAAAACCCTCTTTATCAATCCATGTCCTATCTCAAGTGTAAATAGACTCAAAAAACCAATCAATACCAGTTTGACAACATGCTCTCTTACTCTGGCTAATACATTACATTAAAGTTCTTATTCTCTTTCATGTCCAACTTATGTGTTTAGACCCCAATGTAAGTTATAAAAAATAATTGCAACATATAATGTCAAAAATGTCTTGGAAGGTTTTGGGAAGTCTTCATGTCTTGACTTCATTGACTCATGTCTCATAAGAAAGGCACGTTGACCCTATAGTGTGCATTAAATCACCCCAAAACTACTGTCATAGTCCTACACCCTGGAAAATAAACTCATACTCAGCATTGAAGTGGCATCTAGGAATTAATCTTATATTCAACAACTGCATCTAGGAATTAATCTTATATTTTTGTCTTATTCTAGCCTTATCTCATTTGATGTAGACAAAAGATTTTTCAATACTTTCAAAACTAAAATTGAACCTTGTGTCTTCTAGTGCCAATATTTATAAATTTCATGTAACATATGGCACAGTTGGAGATATGACCATCAAATCACAATAAATAATTTTTAAATAAATTTCCCTTTAGCATGTAGGCACACAACTCCATTTTAGCTCCCAAAAATATCTTTTCATTAAAATAATGAAAATTTGACATGCAAAGTCCCTAATTTATGTGCCCATGATTTGAAACTTTTTTCCTTGGTTCCAACAAGCTACAAAACTAAGGCGCATTGTTGATAACAGACCAATTTTCTAAGGGTAGGGTCTCAAGGTGGGGTCTTTTAAAAAAAATTTAGTGGGTATTGCTCAGATTTTTTAAGAATATTTTAAGGTGGATGGTCCTATAAATTTTGTAGTGTGATTTATGTTTAAAAGTTTAAGTAGTCTTCAATACCCATCATGTTCTTTTCAATCTTTATTCTAAAAAGATCAACCAATCTCACATGGTTCATTTCAAGAGGAATGGCTTCTGTAATTCAAATTCTTGGAATTAGTCATAATCACCTACTTTCTTATAATAGTTAATGGGCTCATTTATTAAATACCATAAGCCCTAGTGATTGGTGAAGAGAATAAAATTTTTATTTTGTATGCTATGTTTGAATATATGTACTATGAACATCGTTATGTTATGGTGGCACAACTTGAATCCAAAATAATCAAGCTTCAAGAAAAATATTGTCCAATTTCATGTCCTTAACATCTTTATTATAAAAGGATGGCTTGGTCTATCACTGTTTATTCTCATAGAAGTAAAAATGTTTAATTTTCTGTAATTGGCATTAATTGGAACAACGTATGGATATCCATCAAAGCATTGTTGGATATTGCTAATGCATGGGTGGTGATTGAGACATGTAATATGTTTAATCACTACATTACTAAATGGGCTCTCATATTGTTGTCATTTGTGTTTTGTCACTGATGTCAACATATGCTTCTATGAAGGAACCAAACTGGTAATCAAAGTGTACAGTTAGTGTACGTAAATTTTAGATGCTGTGAAGATAGATGAGAACTCAAGGGGATGTTGTTATCTTATATCTCTGATCACATCATTAAGTGTTTCATATTAAGAGAGTTACAATTGTTTTGGTAAAGACTGGTCACTGGACTGTGACAGTGAGAATTGACAGAGTTAGTCTCTGAGTTTTTGATATAGCTTTCAAAGGGATTGGATTCAACGTATGTGAACTTGAATAATGATGGAAGAGGTACTGATGGATTTTCATTAGTTAGCACAAGGTACAAAATGATTGGTGATGTCATATGTGGTGTGTGCTCTGGCGATGGCTTATTCTGAAGCCGACTCAGGGAATGAAGTGTGTGTCTTTCTTGGCAAGCATAAAATCAAGGATGTGAGTCCTTAATTATTGTAATGTAATCATTGTAAACTTGTTTTAGATACCATGTGTATCTTAGCAAGTGTTTATATAATTGTTTGTAATTAGGAAAGCCTTATGGGCCAACTTGGTCTTAGTAAAATGTAATAAGGTATAAATGAAAGTTCTGTTCTTTGGAAAAGATATGGATGGAATATATGTGATATAAGGAGGTTCAGAAAGTTGTGAGCTTGTGTCTATTGTATGTAGAGTAGAGGATTACTGGTGGACTTCATTGGAACTGATCGAGCAAAGACAGTTGTTGGAAAATAGTTCAAAAGATTGTGTATTCTGCATATACACCTGTTGCGAACTAGTGAGTTCAGAAGGTGGATTTAACCTTCTTTGGGTAGTGAGCCTTGGGCAGTGAGCCCTCTTTTATTCTTCACTCCTAACAGGGTCTATCCTCTAATAAGGATTATGTACTGCAATGTTTCAATAAGCTCCTAACAGGGCTATATCTTCTAACAAGGACTACTATACTCTCAGTACATCATTTGTGGGTGCTAATTCCCACTATGGTTTTTACCTTTAACAGGGTTTCCCCGAGACCAAAATATTGTGTTATTGAGTTGGCATTCATTGTGTTCATTATTTCTAATATTGTTGAGCTTAAAGTTTAAAGTTTAATATTTTGTTATACAACTGATTCACCCCCCCTCTCAGTTGTATTGTGGACTGTTATTCCTAAAAATTGGTATCAGATCTTGTGGTGCTTAGATAGAAAGCTTAACAGCTTGAGATGATCTTGGAAATCACACTCTATAGGAAGGATAGTCCTAAATTTGATCTTGAAAACTTTGACAGTTGGAAAAAAAAAATGTGAACACATTTGCTATGTTTGGGCATAGACTACTGGATGATTGTAAAGGAAAAGGAATCTCTGAAGCTTGAGAATGACTTGGAGTCAGCCATTGATGATGAAAATAAGTTATTTTCATGCAACATGGTCACAAGAGAAGCATTGATCAATGTACTATGTGAGGGTGAGTTTACCAAAATTAAAGATCTAGATTCAGCACATGAAATTTGGAACATGATAGAGGCACTTTATGAAGGAGACAAGTATACCAAACAAGCGAAGTTGCAAAATTGGAAGACAAAGATGGAGAAACAGCAAATGAATGAAGATGAAAGCATTAGGGCCTATGTTCAAAGGGTTATAGAATTTGTAGTTGGAATTAGAAATTGTGGAGGCACTTATGATGAAGATGAAGTTATTGTAAAGATTCTCAAATCCCTAACTCCTACTTACAAATTCAAGGCAATGTCTATTCAAGAAACTATACCCTTGACTCCAAACTTTAGCAGAGAGATGTTGATTGCAAAGTTAACAACCTTTGAAACTATAGAATTAGGAGAAGCTGCACCTAAAGTTGAATCTACATTTAGGGCATCTGCACACAAGAAAGTATCTACACTTCCGAGCATAAGCAAAGAAGACCTAAAAGAAGAGCTTGGTGAGTATGCCGAGGAATGGGAGAAGATAATGGAGGAATAAAGAAAGATGGAAGAACTTGTTGCATTGATTTCTAGAAGAGAAAAAAGAGGTAAGGGAAAATTTGAAGGCAAGTTACCCTTGAAATGTTTTTCATGCAATAAGATAGGTCATTTTGCATCTAGATGTCCTACAAGAGTTCCTAAGTACAAACTTGATTATGCAAAGATTAGAAGGGACAAAGAATGTTATTATGCTAGTGAAGGAATCTCTGATGATGATGATTTAGACAATGAAGAGATTGGATTTGATGATGTTAAAGTTGAACCAGTTCATGAGGAAAAATCTTTAGTATCTTATGTTGACAAGAAAATTGAATGGATAATTGATAGTGGATGTTCTCATCACATGACTAGTGATAAGAACAAGTGTGTTAAATTAGTAAATTATGATGGAGGTGTTGTAAGGTTTGGGGACAATCTCCCAAAATCCATCATAGGAGTAGGATCCATCACTCTAGATGGAAAGACTAATACAGACAATGTACTCCTTGTTGAAGGATTGAAACATAATTTGTTGAGTGTCAGATAGTTAATGGATAAATACTTTTAGTTAAGTTTTTTTAATGGTAAATGCTTCATCAGAAGCAAGGAAGGAAAATTGATTGCTACTGGTTCAAAATCTAGAGGTAATGTCTTTGAACTAAACACATCTGGTGCCTCTTGTTTTGTTGCTAAGGTAGATGATAGTTGGTTATGGCATAGAAGATTTTGTCATGTTAATTTTGATAGCATTGTGAAGGCAAGTATGGCTAATGCAGTAAGAGATCTACCAAAGATTGTGAAACCTTCTAACACTGTATGCAAAGAATGTGTCATGGGAAAGCAAACTAGAAGCAGTCATAAAAGAAAAACATTTACATCAAAAGGGAAGTTGGATCTAGTACATATAGATCTACGTGGGCCTACAAGAACAAAGTCATACTATGGTGAAAGGTATTTTATACTCTTTGTTGATGACTTTTCTAGAATGATGTGGGTTACTTATTTGAGAGAAAAATCATAAGCATTTGATAAATTCAAGTTGTTTAAAGAAAAAGTACAGAATGAATTAGGATTTAATATAAAGTGTTTAAGATCAGATAGAGGTGGAGATTTTACATCAAATTTATTCAATTCATACTATGAAGAGCATGGGATAAAAAGAAAAACATCTACTCCTAGGACTCCACAACAGAATGGGATAGCAGAGCGAAGAAATAGGACTATACTTGATGCTACCAGGACAATGCTGATTGAAGGAAATATATCTCATGTACATTGGAGAGAGGCTATTGGTACAACATTGTACACATTAAATAGAATTCAAATTAGAGAAGGTACAAGTAAGACTCCCTATGAACTATGGTTTGGTCATACTCCTACTGTAAAATATTTTAGAATTTTTGGTAGCAAATGTTATATAAAAAGGGATGATGTGATAGGTGAAATGAAATTATTTCTTGGACTATAAATAAATTAGAATGATAATGGTATTTTCATTACTCAAACCAATTATCTCAAATAATTGCTCAAAAAATTCAGAATGGAAGATTGTAAACCAGTAGGAACACCTATGGTAACTGGAAACAAGCTAACAATTGATGATGAATCAAAATGTGTTTTTCAGACTTTGTATAGATCAATGGTTGGAGGGCTACAATATCTGACTTATACCAGACTAGATATTGCTAATGCTATTGGAATTGTGGCTAGATATTAGGCAGAACCTAAAGAGACACATCTAGTTAATGTGAAAAGGATACTGAGGTATCTCAGAGGAACCATAGACTATGGTTTATGGTATGACAAGAATGATAGCTTTGAACTTCATGCTTATACTGATGTTGATTGGCCAGGAAATATTGATGACAAAAAAAGTATCAGTGGTGGTGCATTTTTCCTTAGGAAAAAGTTGGTTTCTTGGCTAAGCAAGAAACAAGATTGTATAGCATAGTCTACTGTTGAATCATAGTATGTTGTTGCTAGTATAAACTACACTTAGATTATTTAGATGAAACAAATGCTGATAGACATTGGAATAAATTTTGAAGAGCCTATGGTTATTCATTGTGACAACACCAGTATAGTAAACATGTCAAAGAATCTAGTCATGAATTCCAAAACTAAACATATTTCTATCAAGTATCACTTCTTGAGAGACAAGGTGGCACAAAAAGAAATAAAAATAGAATATATCAGTATAAAAGAGTAGATTGTAGACATCTTCATAAAGCCACTACCGAAAGATACCTTTGAATATCTCAGAGGTATGCTAGGGGTTCAGGCCCCTACTAGTCAGAACTAAATGATGCAGAGATGCATCAGTCCAGAAGTGTTCAGAGCCTTATCTTTTTTTCTGGATTGGATGTAGGCATCTACTCCTCAGGGGGACTGATCATAGAAGAAATTTTATATGTGAAGGTAGTTGAAGCCTCATGGCACCCTTTTCCATTATTGTCAAAGGGGGAGTGTTGCTATGAGAAAATCCTCATTGTATGGGGAGATTGTCTAGTTGAAGGACTTTTGGGTTGATACAACTTTGGGATAAGATTTTCCCATATGTTGACATCAATGCCAAAGGGAGAGATTATTGGATATTGCTAATGCATGGGTGGTGATTGAGACATATAATATGTTTAATCAGTACGTTATTGAATGGGCACTCATACTATTGTCATTTGTGTTTTGTCACTGATGTCAACATATGCTTCTATGAAGGAACCAAACTGGTAATCATAGTGTACAATTAGTGTACAAACATTTTAGATGTTGTGAAGAGAGATGAAAACTCAAGGGGATGTTGTGATCTTATATCTATGATTGCATCATTAAGTGTTTCATATTAAGAGAGTTACAACTATTTTGCTAGCAACTGATCACTGGACTGTGGCAGTGAGAATTGACAAAGTTAGTCTCTGAGTTTTTGATATAGCTTTCAAAGGGATTGGATTCAAGGTATGCAAACTTGAATAATTATGGAAGAGGTACTGATGGATGTTCATTGGTTAGCACAAGGTATAGAATGATTGGTGATGTCATATGTGGCATTTTCTTTGGTGATGGCTTATTTTGAAGCCGACTCAGGGAATGAAGTGTGTGTCTTGTTTGACAAGCACAAAATCAAGGATGTTGGTCCTTAATTATTGTAATGTAATCATTGTAAAATTGTTTTAGATACTATGTGTATCTTAGAAAGGGTTTATGTAATTTTTTGTAATTAGGAAAGCCTTATGGGCCGACCTGGTCTTAGTAAAATGTAATAAGGTATAAATGAAAGCTCTTTTCTTTGGAAAAGATATGGATGGAATATATGTGATATAAGGAGGTTGAGAAAGTTGTGAGCTTATGTCTATTGTATGTAGAGTAGAGGATTACTGGTGGACTTCATTGGAACTGATCAAGAAAAGACAGTTGTTGGCAAATAGTTCAAAAGATTGTGTATTTCTTCATATACACCTATTGTGAACTACTGAGTTTAGAAGGTGGATTTAACCTTCTTTGGGTAGTCAACCTTGGGTAGTGAGCCCTCTTTTGTTCTTCACTCCTAACAGGGTCTATCCTCTAATAAGAACTATGTACTATAATGTTTCAATAACCTCCTAATAGGGCTATATCTTCTAGCAAGGATTACTATACTCTCAGTACATCATTTGTGGGTGCTAATTCCCACTATGGTTTTTACCTTTAACAGGGTTTCCCCGAGACCAAAATATTGTGTTATTGAGTTGGCATTCCTTGTGTTCATTGTTTCTGATATTGTTGAGCTTAAAGTTTAAAGTTTAATATTTTGTTATACAACTAATTCACCCCCCCTCTCAGTTGTATTGTGGACTATTATTCCTAACAATTTGTATTAGATCTTGTGGTACTTAGAGAGAAATCTTAACAGCTTGAGGTGATCTTGGAACTGACACTCTATAGGAAGGATAGTCCTAAATTTGATCTTGAAAACTTTGACAGTTGGACAAAAAAGATGTGAACACATTTGCTATGTTTGGGCATAGACTACTGGATGATTGTAAAGGAAAAGGAATCTCTAAAGCTTGAGAATGACTTGGAGTCAGCCATTGATGATGAAAATAAGTTATTTTCATGCAACATGGTCACAAGAGAAGCATTGATCAATGTACTATGTGAGGGTGAGTTTACCAAAATTAAAGATCTGGATTCAGCACATGAAATTTGGAACATGATAGAGGCACTTTATGAAGGAGACAAGTATACCAAACAAGCGAAGTTGCAAAATTGGAAGACAAAGATGGAGAAGTAGAAAATGAATGAAGATGAAAGCATTAGGGCCTATGTTCAAAGGGTTATAGAATTTGTAGTTGGAATTAGAAATTGTGGAGGCACTTATGATGAAGATGAAGTTATTGTAAAGATTCTCAGATCCCTAACTCCTACTTAAAAATTCAAGGCAATGTCTATTCAAGAAACTATACCCTTGACTCCAAACTTTAGCAGAGAGATGTTGATTGCAAAGTTAACAACCTTTGAAACTATAGAATTAGGAGAAGCTGCACCTAAAGTTGAATCTGCATTTAGGGCATCTGCACACAAGAAAGTATCTACACTTCCGAGCACAAGCAAAGAAGACCTAAAAGAAGAGCTTGGTGAGTATGCTGAGGAATGGGAGAAGATAATGGAGGAATAAAGAAAGATGGAAGAACATGTTGCACTAATTTCTAGAAGAGAAAAAAGAGGTAAGGGAAAATTTGAAGGCAAGTTACCCTTGAAATGTTTTTCATGCAATAAGATAGGTCATTTTGCATCTAGATTTCCTACAAGAGTTCCTAAGTACAAACTTGATTATGCAAAGATTAGAAGGGACAAAGAATGTTATTATGCTAGTGAAGGAATCTCTGATGATGATGATTTAGACAATGAAGAGATTGGATTTGATGATGTTAAAGATGAACCAGTTCATGAGGAAAAATCTTTAGTATCTTATGTTGACAAGAAAACTAAATGGATAATTGATAGTGGATGTTCTCATCACATGACTGGTGATAAGAACAAGTGTGTTAAATTAGTAAATTATGATGGAGGTGTTGTAAGGTTTGGGGAAAATCTCCCAAAATCCATCATAGGAGTAGGATCCATCACTCTAGATGGAAAGACTAATACAGACAATGTACTACTTGTTGAAGGACTGAAACATAATTTGTTGAGTATCAGATAGTTAATGGATAAAGACTTTTAGTTAAGTTTTGTTAATGGTAAATGCTTCATCAGAAGCAAGGAAGGAAAATTGATTGCTAAAATGGGAGCTTTGGAATAGGGTATGGACATCCATCAAAGGATAATGGAAGGAGGTTTCCTATTAGACATTATGGTTGGAAATGCTTGGGTAGACATGTATGCCAAATGTGTAAGAATAGACAAGGCCCATGAGTTGTTTAATAGAATGCCTCAATGAAATGTGGTTTCATGGACTACAATTATTGTCAGATATGCACAAAATGGATTCCTTGAAAAGGATTTATAAACTTTTAAAAAAATGCAATTGGCAAATGTAAAGCCAAATTCCACAACCCTTGCCAACATCCTCCCTGCCTGTGCCAAAATGGGAGTTTTGGAATAGGGTGTGGACATCCATCAAAGCATAAAAGATAAAGAAATTTTGTGAGATGTTGTAGTTGCAATTGCCCTAGTAGACATGTATGCAAAATGTGGAACTATAGACAAGGCACATGAACTCTTTGACAAAATGCATCAAAGACATGTGGTATCATGGAATGCCATGATTATAGGCTATGTACAAAATGGATTTTTTGAAAAGGCTTTAGAAATTTTCAAGCAAATGCTAATGGTAGGTGTAAAGATAAATTCCACAACCTTTTCTAGTATCCTCCCTGCTTGTGCCAAAATGGGAGCTTTGGAATAGGGTATGCGTTAACTTATAGTGTTGATCTGAGTGATTATTATTATGGTTAATCGACTATGTATTATATATATATATATATATCTATGTGTGTGTGTGTGTGTGATTTAATATCGATCATATGTATCATAGTCGACTGAGAATTATCGGGGCTCACATTATATATATTATGTAGTCATTGTTAAGATCAACTTATTTGATTTCTTGATCACATGATAACCAATAATTAATGGTTATCGTAACACATTGTTAATGTGTTACAGTAACCACTAACTAGTGGTTATTTGTATCACTATGTAAGATAATGAAACAATGCCAGTCAATCGATAATGAAATGATCCCAGTTGTGTCTATTCATATTGGTAGGAAATAATCAATGATGCCAGTCATGTCTATTCATATTGGATGCCATATAATTGATAGGAAATAATCAATGATACCCTAGCTCATGGGTAATCAATGATACTCCAAGAAATAAATAATAGTGGTAATATGAAGAGTACGAGCCAAGGGCATATGCCATGTAAAACAATGGTGGACACTAGTTAGCATATAAGAGAAGGAAATGTGTCACCAATGATGCCATGAGGATCACGGGTTCTAAAAGTAGTAAGCAATATAACCAGAGAATCCAATGAACACACATTAACATGATGCCCTAGTTCACTAACACAGCAAGTGTGATAAAATCAAAGATGTAGATTAGGCTCATGGGTTGTAGTAATAGAAAATAAACATTACATGATGCCCCAGCTCATAATAAAATAATGAGAATCTAGATGTAAATGCCATAATCAAATCATCCAAAGAAATGAACTCAATGCCATGGACACAACAGAGCATGGAGTAATGATAACAGTAAGATGTGACCTCAAAATACATGATGGTATTCAATCAAGTGATCAAATGAAATGTATTCTATCAAAATGCAAAGGAGATAATGACACAATCCCTACCTCAATGATTGAGCTTCAATTTGATAAGGAGAGGAAAAGCCAAGTTTCCAAAACCAAGCTCAAAGATCAAAGGCCCAATTCCAGATAAAAATTACAACCCCTATACATAGTGCCAAATCAAATCATCTAAAATGAACTCAATTCTATGGGCACAAAAAAAACATGGAGTAATGATCACAGTAATTCGTGTGCTACAACCCTTGAGATAACTAAGAGGGGGGGGTGTGAATCAATTGTCTACAAGATTCAATTATTTATCCAATTAAGTAAAGAATAAAATTAAGCATAAACACAGTATAAGAACACCTAACACAACACCACAATTTTGGTTACGAGGAAACCCAAATAGGTAAAAACCCTACTGGGAATTAACACCCACTAAGAATTGCACTAGAGTATTATGATCCTTGTTAGAAGATGTTACAACCCTGTTAGGATTTGATCTTTACAATGCATTAAGTAAATTGACCTGGTTAAGGGTCAAACCCTATTAGGATTCTTTTACAATTAACCCTGTTAGGAGTGAGGACACACTGTCCCGGAGCACACTGCTCAAAGGGGTAAAGGCTGCAGCCTTCTATTTAACAAATACACATTATATCTGGATCTTGGTGAACTATGTGTAGAACTGTTGTCTTGATCAGTTCCAATGAATAGCATATGCTCTCTACTTTGTCACATAGACCTTCTATTGATGGCTCAACACTTTGCACTCTCTGCTCTGCACTTATCTTTCAACTATTTTCCATACTTAGCAATCACAAATGACTGCCTATAAATATATTTCCTCTAAATGATATAATCAAGTCAGCCTATTAGAACCATCTTGAAATCATATTAGAGAAAAAATTTAACTCTGCAATAACATCTTAGTCAGCTCTACTAAGCACACAACACAATTTAGGACCGTGCAACTCCATGTGAGTAGATGCAATGCTTCACACAGTCGACTCCACCAAATTAACTCCAACTTCCTTCTCATACTAAATTACATCATGTGATCTTAACCAAACATTATTAACTCTCCTCTAAACACAAATCCAAGTATGCATACCAAAATGATAGGCAAAACTATTGAAACCATATAAACATTATCGGCTCTACCAGATAAACTCAGGAAACTGTGACTATCAACTGGAGACTTCATAACTCAACTTGTAGTGCATAGCTAACTCTGTGTCCATGAAAAAAGCATCATACATATGTATAAAACATAACTATAAACACACAAGGCTCCATTACAACCATACTATAAATCACATACAAAACTCTTCCTAGGACCTGTCAGGAACACTCACTAATACAGACTACTATATTGCTATCTTCACTTAGAATCAACCTCTACATCTATGATATCATCCTTATAAAATATCTAGGAAACATATACTCATAGCTCTTTCCATTAGGCTTCCATGCATGCTGCTTACCATATGTTTTCATCAATGACAAACATACAGTTAGCACTCTGGCTTGCTGGAAAATCTCCAACACTTCTTGATTTGGTACATTTTCTTGAGCCTCTTGATTAGAACTCAGAGCTTGATTAGAACTTGAGCTTGAGGTGATCTCTTATTCTTTCCCTTTATTAGGAGCATAAGTGTGAACTAAATACACTTCATTACCTTGGTACGATTCACTTGATAATGAATCCCACTCCCATTTGTTTTAATCTTCAACAATCTAATTATAGAATTTGGTCATAGAACATAGGGTATTTCTTTTGAGTGTATCCTTGTTCAAGATACCCCAATCCTAAATTTTCCTTTCTATCCCTCCAAGACATTTCTATTGGGTCAATCAATGTTTCATTTCTTCTACCCAAAGGTCCTTGTCCTTTGTAACCCATGTTTTGCATAATTTGAAAACCTTTTCCATATTGATGAGTAGGGATGCTAATGTTTTGGATTCTTAATTTTCTCATGAGCACTTGACTCATTATCTTTATATAACCATTTCAAAATTTCATTGTCCACTTCATCCATGGATGAAAAATTACTAGGTCTTAGAAAATGGTCATTGTATTTATGGGGTGGATGTAAGCTAGAGGGTTTCTCATGGGACTTTGGAGATAATGGAAGATCCATCATAGATAAGGAATATTCCCCCACACTAATCTATTTGATTTTGCATTGTTTTTAAAAATTATTCATCATAGTGTCCATTTTTTGGTAGTGAGCCTCCTTGGTATGAATTTGAGTAGATTTTACATGGTTTTCTTCTTCTTCTTTAGCACTTTCCTCACTAACTTTCTCTTTTCCCTTAGTCGATGTAACTAAGTTAGTGAGAATTTGATGGTTTTCAACAATAGTGTCTTCATCCTCTATCTTTTCTTTTCCTTTTAATGATGGAAGGTCCTTTGAAGTTTGTCCTTGTTCTATCTTTGTCAATGTAGAGCCTTCTACATTATGAGGGACCAATGAATCATTTATGGGTTTAATGTTATTACAATACTAGAATGGATTTAGGTCTCCACTCACCATGACTTCTTGTACCATATATGGAAATTTCAAGCATTGATGGTATGTTGAGGGTACCTCTTTCATTTCATGTATCCATGGCCTTCCTAATAGGATGTTATAGGTCAATTTTAGATCTAGGACTTGACAAATAGTTTCCTTTTTCATAGGACCTACTCGGATAGGGAGTACTATTATTCCTTTGGAGGATCTCTCTTCATCATCATAAGCTTTGATGGTTATTTTTCTCTTAGGGTCTATAACTTCCTCTGAATACCCTAAGGCTTTAACAAGGTTCAAAGTGAAAATGTTTAGGACAACTCCTCCATCAATGAGGACTCTTTTAACCCTATACTTATGGATCAATACCTCAATATGTAATGGAAAGTTTTGAGGATGATTTAAGGACATATCATCCTTCTCAGAAAAGGATAAACAATGAGGTGCAACTAGGTGTCCTACCATATTTTTAAATTTTTCCACATCCAAATTCAAAGGCACGTTGGTTTCAACAAGGGATTTTTCCATTATTTCTTTGTGAGT
Source organism: Chamaecyparis obtusa (assembly GCA_027943335.1). Taxonomy (NCBI): domain Eukaryota; kingdom Viridiplantae; phylum Streptophyta; class Pinopsida; order Cupressales; family Cupressaceae; genus Chamaecyparis; species Chamaecyparis obtusa. The sequence continues at coordinate 260,753 of BSBK01001584.1, forward strand.
AGGTGAAAGCTTTAGCAAATCCAAAATATAAATTTGTCCAAGAGTTCACTTGAGTTGGTCTACCAAATTGTATTGTTTTGATGAGGAAGATGTTTGATTAGGCACAATGATTCTAGGGGCACCTCCTGATAAGGTAATTTTAGATGCTTGCGCCCTAGTCATGACATTACATGCTTCTTTCTTTTGTTTTTCCTTTACCACTATTACATTGATTGTATTTTCACAACCACTTAAAGAGTTTATGGTGTTATCATAGGTATGGGAAAAGTTCACCTTTTCATTATCCCTCTTGTTATTCTGGTTAGCATTTGATGTTTCTCCTTTTTCATGATTCAAGAAAGGGCTCTTCAAAGCCATGTGGTCTTCATTGTTTTGAGGTCCTTCAACCTTTATGGTAGCATTGTCTATTAGGTCTTGGACTAAATGCTTAAGTTTCATGCATTCGTTGGTTTTATGTCCCTTTTTTTTATGATACATACAATGGTGTAAATCATTCCACCATGTGGGTTTAACTTGAGGTTCATATGGCCTTGATTCAGGTAAAAAAATGATTTTATTAGCTACAAGTGTTCTCAGAGAATTTTCCAAGGGTTCACCTAAGAATATGAATTTTCTTCTTTCAAATGAAGGGAAGAAAGGCTTATATTTGTTTGTATTCTGATTGTTGAAATAATTTTTGTTGTTATTTTTGAAAGGATCTTTGGTCATTTGATTGATATTATGTATTTGATTTGACCTGCTCGATAAGTTAAAAGGGGTAGCGTTTAGGTTATGTGCTTCTACAACCCCATCATTTACAAGGTTCTTATTTGTGTTTTGAGACCATAACCTTGGTTTATCATTATTATTATTAGATCCCTTATTTTTATTATAATTATTTAAATTATTGTTATTTTTGGTGTTGGTATAACCCTTGTTCTCTTTAAATAGTTTAATCTCTCCTCTTTTTACGAACACTTCTTCAATTTTTATCCTATTTTCAATGATCTTTTCAAATGTGGGGGGACATTGAAGTTGGAGTCTATAGTTTATTTCCATGTTTAGGTTGTTCATGAAAATCTCCATCTTTTCCTTTTCTGGTATAATTCATATTTGGAGAAAACTTAGAAAAGGCTCACCATCTCTTTGTTTTGTGTCGCATAGGTTAAGCATGGTGATTTTGTGCTCTATATTATAAGAGTAGTGAGTCACAAAATTGGAGGCTAGCTCTTCAAAAGTCTTGATTCATTGTGGTAACTTGGAAAACCACTCCATGGCTTGGCCTCCTAGGCTTCTTGGAAATAGCCTCATTCAATAAGTGGTATTGTGCATGAATTCTATACTTAATTCACAAAATTCCCTTAGGTGGTCTTGTGGGTCTGATTTACCCATATATTTGTCATATCTAGGAAAGACCACATTGGGTGGGAAAGTTACCATAGCCAAATTTTGATCAAATAGAAATGGGCACAAGGCTTTAATGGAAAAGGGTTTTGGTTTGGCCGCTTTCTTCATGGTGTCAATTTGTGCTTGAAACATTTTAAATTGCTTATTCATCGCACCTAATGGATTCTCCTCTTCCTCATCTTTCTTTAACATTGTAGTGTCATAATCATGAGGAAGTTTGACCCCTACTTGGGCTAGGTTAAGGAGGTGTCTTTCCTCATTTCTTTCTAAAAGTTTTTCCATTCTCTCAAGGAATTCAGGGTCTTGGGGAGCCCTATTGGCTTTATCTTTGGTTGTTTCCTTTGGCCCTTGGTTTCCTTGGTTAATTTCTCCTTGATATTTATTATTTCCCCCATGGACATAGTCATAAAATTTGTTGTTTCTAGCTATTTGATTGACTCTTTCCTCAAATAGGTTAGGGAGACTATCTTCTTATTCCTGAGTTTTGATAAAAGGAGTTTGAAATAAAAATTTGGGGACCTCTTGTGTTGTGCAAGTGTCGCTTTGTTGTAAGGATATTTTCAATTTATGTGATCTTGTAAAAACCATCATCAACAAAGGTTTGATTTGAATGGAGTTTCCACAATTTGGTGATTGTTATTTTGATCAGAAGATATTTAAAAGTATAAGATTATTTTCAATGGATGTTTCTTCCTTGTTATATGTATTTGTATGCAATGAAAATATAGACCTATTTTCTGCAAATACAAAACACCAAAACATAAAACAAACACATTAGATGTTAGTAATCTCAAATGCAACAAAATAGGTAACTTTCACTACAACCTCCGATGAGCTAAAACAAGGGCACCCAAAGCCTTGTTTGATTTTCTCTTTAAGATTATTGTGGGTATTCTCTCCCAACACAAATGAAATACAATCTAATGCAAAACTATGGGATGCAAGATAGATGATGGTGAAGGGATTGAGAACAAGTATGAAGAACTTGTCTCAAGCTTCACAAATGATAAATATTAAGATTGATTTGAGACTATGATAAACCAACTGAGATTAAGATGTATGATAATGAAACAAGATTAAAATGAAAATAAGATTAGAATGCAAAGAAAGAACTAGAATGATTAAGAATGCTAGAAGATGCAAGAGCTAAGAGATTAGAAGAAAAAGAACTTAGAAGAATTAGCCTAAAATGAGGAGTGAGGCCTCCTTTTATAGAAAATGAAAAGAATTGGATGGTGGAGATTAAGAGGCAAAAGAATGAGTGGCTAGGATTAAAGGTTAGGTAGGGTTTGGAAAAGATGAAGAGGCAAAAAGAAATGAGTGGATAGGATTAAGAGGCAAAAGAAATGAGTGGATAGGATTAAGAGGCAAAAGGTGAAGTGGCAAAAGTCAAACTTCACTTTTAGAGGGAAAGAGAAATTTAAAAATGATTGGTGGAGAAAAAAGATAGAGAGGTGGCCACCTTGGAAAAGGTGATTGTGCACATGTTTAGAGGTAATCCACCTTTTAATCAAGATTAGAGGAATATTTAGAAAAAGGTAAGCATAGGAAAAAGGGAAAAGGAATGAAATTAAAATAAATTTAATTTAATCATAGTTTAGAAGAACTTTAGGCTAGTGGAGGAATACAATAAATAAAATTTATTTTATAAAGGGAAATGGAGGGATAATATATTAAATTGAATTTAATATATTATAGTATTTAAAGAAAATTTAAATACAAAGGGAAAATGAATTTATTTAATTAAAATAATAGAAGAATATAATGAGTATAGTCAATTAATAAAATTAACCATAATGTTATGGGTAAATATTAATAAAAAATTAATATTAGTTCGAAGGATAATTTTAGGTGTCTACATTTTGCCCCTCTTTGATGTGGTGTTGAAATTGGCATCGTGTCAAAGAAGAAGAAAGTAAGATGTCTCAGGGATTGTGCCTAAGTAATGATGGGAGAAGATGAGGATGGTGCCCCGTCGAGAAAATTGAGCAAAAATAATTAATTTTGACAATTTTCTCAAAAAGGAAGGGTGAGGATAAAGGAAGTGAATAAAAGAAGGCTTCCAATGCAAAAATGAACCTAAATGAAAACTATCATTGTGTTAACATGGGAGAGCATATCCTATTTTGATATTGTACTTGACATTATGCAGCAAGGTATGAGGAACCAAGATGACCATGTGCCAAGTATGTGATAAAAAAGGTCAAATACAACCATATGTCTTATGACACCATGATATTAAAGACCATGATGCCCTATGACAATAGGAGGCAAAGACCATGATAGATGGAAAAAATATTAATACATACAAGCAACAAGCAAGTATGCACAACAAACTAATAACAAACCAACATATTGCCCCTAGTTAAGCTGGAAACCAATTGATTGAGTGATTGACTGATTGAGAGATTGGGAGGGCAGGGCCTCAAGGATTAGGAAGGATACATCCCATGATGATGATTATATTTGAAATTGATCAATTGATTATCAGTTGATTTGGTTTAAGACGATGGATTGATTAAAGATTAACGTGCTAGATTGCAAGATGGGATTGCATGGATTAGTATTGATTGGACTGACTTGGGATCTTTTGGATTATAGGGATTTTTTAATTTATTTTTTATTTTTTCAGGATCATATATCAATTTTTTTTTAAAAAAATTTCAGGATCATTTTATATTATTTTTGGATATTTTTAAAATTTTAAATTTATTTGGATGTTTGGATTGGATGGAATGGGATTGGAAGAGAATATGATTTGATAATATGAGATTGAAAAGCATGTGAGGGAACAAATAGATTGGATTAGAAGATAAATAGATTTGATAGAAAAGATGATTTGAATAAGATGAAGCAATGGTTAAGAAATTGGATAGGATGGGATAGGAAAAAGGATAAGTGGATTTGGACCAATGACAAGGGATAACCAAGGAATGGTAGAGGATGGAAGGATGGGGAGATGTTTGGCTAGAAAATGAATGGATGGACGGGATGGATTGGATAGGAGATAGATGGAATGAATGTCTAGGTAAGGGTAGGATATGGAAGACTATAGGATGGGAGATAACAATGTATAGGATGGAAGGATGGTGATAGGAGATGGGGATGATGGGGAGAAGGATGTATGAAATGGAAAGATGGTGTGTAAGGGACACATGAAGGGGATGAAGGCTTGTACATTTTCCAAAGCATGCAAGGATATTTTCTTTGTATTTTAGCACCTCTAGTTTTTTTATGAAGGGAAAAGATATGAAAGTGGAAGGTGGATGGATAAGGAATATGTGATGGAGGGTAGGAAAAGGATAGAGGATAATGATATGGAGGATATAGATGGAATTGGATAATAGATAATAGATGGAGGAAATATATAGGATAACCAAGATCAAGGACATGGGAAGGCATATGGACTCAAAGAGTACCATGAATAATGGTTTAAGGGAATGAAAATGATGAGGACTATAAGATGGATCATAGGGATGTCAATATCAAATATGGGGAAATGGATGAAATTATGTAGGAATATGGATGGATAAGGAGTAAGGGTTATGGAAGGTACATATGGATAGAGGGAATGCATAGGATAGTCAAGATCAAAGATGGGGAAGGAAATAATAATGAACTTAGATGGGACAATAGATGTTGGATAGGGAATGTGGAAGATATCATGTAATGGATGAAGCTTTCCCCCAAGTATAGAGGTCAAGGGGACGAGGATAGGAGAATGGATAAGATATGATAGGTATGGTAGGGAGATGGGAGGGAAGATATTATGGATGGATAGTGAGAAGGAATTGCCCCCAAGTACGAAGAAAAACTAGGGGATTACACATGATGCTTGTTTGCGAGGTTTTCATCATGGTACTTGTCCAAGGTGCTTGATTACCAAGTTTTCACCATTGGATGATTTTTTTGTTCTTTTCTTTTCTTTTTGACTCTTTTTTTTTGGAGGAATTAGAAATTGATGCTCTTTGGATAATGTTCCTTCAGAAAGATATGCTATGATTGGCCAAGGCTGCTAAAAGGTAAGCTCAAAGATGTCAATAATGGTGATAGTATGGGAAAGATATCAAGGATAAGGTAGATGGTGGCTAAGGATTTATGTGTAAGATGAGGTAAGAGGAATGGGAGGATATGATATGGAAGGATAAGGAGTGGATATAGGAGTTGGATATTGGATAGGGTATTGATAGGTTTGTATGGGATTAGGTGGAAATGATGGCAAGATCAACATCAACACACACCTTGAAGGGTTGTGGACAGGTGAAGGGAGATTGAATTGGCTAGAGTGAGGTTTTGATTTAGGAAGTGATGTGGATTTTGGGACACAAGGACCCAAAATAGATTGAGGAGAGAATGGAAGATATTTGGAAGAATATGGAGTTGAAGTCTTTGGAAGCTTGAATGTCAACTTTGATTTTTCTTTTATATTCCAGTCTTTTAAGAGAGACTTGGGAATCGACATAGCTTTTGATTTTTCTTTATGTTTATGTGCTTTTGATCGCAATTCTTCCATGATGGATTTAGGAACCCATATTTTCTTTGATTTTATTTTTTTCTTGGAGAACCCTTGTGGTCTCTTGAGTACTTCCATTTTATTTGTAGCCACATGTATATTAGATAGGACATGGTGATCTTCATATATAAGTGGATTCTTATATTTTTTGTTTTTATGTTGTGCATCCAAATTGCTTCCAAAACACTTGGGAATTAAGGATGAATGAGGCTCATATAATGGGTTTTGATGGATGGATGGATAGAAATCTCTCAAGGATGCATGCCTTTGTTGATCTTGAGGTATGGTGGAAGGAATGAATGATGATCTAGGAGCAAGAGGTATAATGGATGGAGGAACATAAGGACCTAAAATGGATGGAAGGGATGAAGGGATTAGCATTGGAATATAAGGACCCAAAATGGACGAATGGGATGAAGGATTTCCTTTAGGGATATAGGGTCCCAAGATTGATTTGGAAGATAATGAAGGAATATTTTTACACTTGAATGGAGGTATATAAGGTGTGGGAGGGATATGAGTATCTGTAGAGTGAGCAGTATCATCGAGGCCAACAAGTGTAAGGTTTCCTTGGTCCTTGAGAGGCTCCTTTATAGGAATAATAATATCTTGAGGAGGAATAGGATCTTGTCAAGGATTAGGATATTGAAATAGAGGATCAAGAAGGAGAGTGGGATCTTGTGGAGGATTAGGACCATGAGGGGAATTAGGGGAAATAATGGGATCTTGAGAGGGATTGGAATCATGACATGGAGATGAAGGGGTACTTTGATCTTGACTTTAGGGAGGATTATGTGGTGGAGTGGAAGAAATGGTAAGATCTTGATATGGAAGGCTATCATGGAATGGAGTGGAGGGAATGCCTTGATCTTGATTAGGAATGGGATCATGAGGTGGATCAAGAGAGATAGGTGGATTTTGCAAAATAAATGGATCAAGGAGTGGAGGAATGCTTGCATCTAGAGGATGACATGAATCTTTGTTAGCATGCTTTGGGACAATATCTTGACATGTGTGGACTTGTGAGGGTGATGTTATGGAGGGGTTTTGATCTTCACCTTCAATCTCTCCTTTTTCAATAAGGTCTTGGACAATGTTTTTAAACTTTAAGCACTTCTTGATATTATGACCCTTGATGCGATGATAATCACAATATTCATTTTCCTTATACCAAGTAGGTTTGGATGGACTCTCATCAAAGGGAATAGTGTTTGGAAAAACCATCATGTTTTGGTCAACAAGTAGGTGGAATATGACATCAAGAGGGTCTGCAAGGGGAGTGTATTGTCTAGCTTTGGATGATTGTGAAGAAATGGAGGATAGAAATGATGTGGTTTTAGGAGTATTAGGCTTATGTGGAGGTTGAGAGTTAGATGGAGGATTGGGGTTTGATGGTGGATGAGGATTATGGATTTGGATAAAAGTGGGAGGACACATGTCTTCAAATGTAAACTTTTTATTTTGACCCCCATTTTGTAAGTTAAGGACAATGTTTTTAAGCTCTTGAATTTCGTTGGCAAGATTAAGCATGTGAGAGGCATCATGAGGGTGATGGAGGGAATCATGTGTGGATAGAGGATAATGAGGTGGATTTCCCTTGTCAAAGGTAGAAGAAGGATAAGGAATATGATATGGATTGGGATTGGATATGACTTGAGGATTGATTTGGTACATGGGTTGGATTGGAGGTATAGTTTGAGGATTAGGGTTTGTAACTTTGAAGTCCTCAACCATTTTGTGAATACAATCCATATTCATTATGGTTGAATTAGAGATTTTGGATTGGATTAGAGGAAGATGATGTAGAGGAAGATTGGAATTACGAGTGAAAGATTTGATGATGGTTGAAATAGGAACTTAGGACTAGGAGAAAGTTTGGAATATTGATTTAAAAGGGTAGGGCCTCAAGGATTTGATATGATTGGATGATGGATTTGATTGATTTAGAGGGCAGGGCCTCAAAGTTGGATTTGATTTGATTTGATTTGATTTGGATGATGATTAAAGCACAATGATTATGATGGTGCTCCTAAGCCAAAAGTAGAAGATTAGAATATGGGGTGGATAAGACTTAGATTAAGAATGGATGAAATGGAAGGATATATTAGGGATATTTGAAGACAAGGGGAATGGATGATGTTATTGATTTGGATGATAGGGGATATATGGATTGAATTAGCACTTGGTTAGAATGAAGTTGACAAGTGAATTGGATTAGGATGATGATGATGTGATTAGATCAGAAGGAAGATGAAATGATGAGATTGGATTATGAAAGTTAAATTATTAGGAAGATGATGACATGATTAAGATTATTATTAGGACCTTAACTTGATTATGAAAACTGATTTTGTTTAGGGTCCTAAATGATGGATTAATAATGATTAGGATAAGAAGAATGTGGAGTGTGATTAAGAATGATTAGGAGGTGATGTAAAGATCATGTGGAAAGCTTGTCTTGGAGGTAAAGTTGACAAAAATATTTTTGTTGTACTTGAAATGCTTTGCTTTGTTTGTTTTTTTTAAAATTTTTAAATTTTTAAATTTTGTTATATTTTTTAAGTTTTATGATTTTTTTTTTAAATTTTTTTTTGAATTTTAAAAATACAAAACACACAATGCAAAGGAAAAATTCCTAAGGCTCAATTTGGTTGATGTGTCCCCTTTTGTTTCAAGTGGGGAAGGTTTTAAATATTCAAACACATTAAACACACCAACAACCTATTCAGGTTTTAACTAGAATGTACAAGCTCAACTAAGGGGTGTCCTCGATATACGCAAGGTACGTGAGGCCCAAATCCATGGATGAAAGAGAATACTACCAAACAGCCAGGAGGAAATGGTAACCCAATCTCCACCTTCACTTCCCAAAGTTATAAAGTTCTTTGGGGATTAGCCAAGATTGACAATATTCTACTTCCAAGAGGCCTGTCTTTAGATTCAAGCCTCACTATTTATACTCTGTCAGAACATGGGAGTTGAGGTCATCCCCTACAGTGATAACTTCTCTAGGTAGGCCCCCTAAAAATAAATAAAAATAAAGCAAGATCCCTTATTTATGTTCCCCTCAAACTCCTTAACAAGGATGCAAGAAGAAAACATAAATAAGAAAATCTTGAGGATTAAAAGACAAAGGGGTTCATTTTAAGCCCAAATCCAAATGTAAATGATTAATTTTAAGCCCCTTTTTTCAATGTGAGGAAGACACACCAAACAAGTTGACCAAAAGAAAGAAATGATTTTATTATGAAAAGACGACAAGTAGCACTTTTTACAATGTAAATAAGAAGGTTTGGAATATGTGCACCTTGATTTTACGCTTTCCAATTTATTTTATTTTATGCTCCTTTGACCCACTTTGATGAGCTCCAAGTTGCCTTCACAAACTCAAATCAAGTGTGTGCAATCATGAAGGAATATGATGATTCAAAGAAAATACATTGAATTATTTGATTCCACATGAAAGAACAACTCATAATTGACTGATTTTATCATGCATTGAATTATGTGCAAATAAAGTGCGAGCTCATCACATTTTTTTATTTTATTTTTTGCATTTGACCTAGTCAACAAGATCTAATTTTTTCGCTGTGATTTCGGTCACAAAAATAAAAATGTGAAATAGAGACCCCTACTAAAAAATAGAGAGTTTTGCAAAAATGTAAAAATTTTGAAAAAATTCTTTAACTTGTGCCCTAGGGACCCGATTTATCAAAACAGACCAGTTTTCAAAAATTGAATTTTTGAGCCCTATTCGTGCATAAAAATTAAAAACACAAAGAACAGAACATGTGTAAAATTTTTAGATCTTTCTGAAAATGGAAAAATTTCTAAAAAATAGAGAGATTTGCGACTAGAAATGAATTTTCATTGAAAATCATAAAAAAATTATAACTCACAAAAAAATGATCAGAAAAATCTGAGCTTCACACTAAAACATACTATGATGATCCCCCACCTGCCAAAAAACATTCAGACCCAAACTCCCAACTGTTTGAAAGATATGATCAAATCGTTCAAAAAATCGTTGGTTTTGTCTTCAACTCAACCTACACAACCATTAGCATGGAAAAATCTTCAAAAGTGTAGATCCAATAGGGAAGTGCGTCCCACCTGGTGTGTCAAAATATATGTAATGAAAATATGGAGCTATTTTTTGCAAATAAAAAACACCAAAACATCAAACAAACACATTAGATGTTAGTAATCTCAAATGTAACAAAATAAGTAACTTTCACTACAACCTCCGATGAGCTAAAACAAGGGCACCCAAAGCCTTGTTTGATTTTCTCTTTAAGATTATTGTGGGTATGCTCTTCCAACACAAATGAAATGCAATCTAATGCAAAACTATGGGATGCAAGCTAGATGATGGTGAAGGGATTGAGAACAAGTATGAAGAACTTGTTCCAAGCTTCACAAATGATAAATATTAAGATTGATTTAAGACTATGATAAACCAAATAAGATTAAGATGTATGATAATGCAACAAGATTAAAATGAAAATAATATTAGAATGAAAATAAAAAACTAGAATGATTAAGAATGCTAGAAGATGCAAGAGCTAAGAGATTAGAAGAAAAAGAACTTAGAAGAATTAGCCTAAAATGAGGAGTGATGCCTCCTTTTATAGAAAATGAAAAGAATTGGACGGTGGAGATTAAGAGACAAAAGAATGAGTGGCTAGGATTAAAGGTTACGTAGGGTTTAGAAAAGATGAAGAGGCAAAAAAAAATGAGTGGATAGGATTAAGAGGCAAAAGAAATGAGTGGATAGGATTAAGAGGCAAAAGGTGAAGTGGCAAAAGTCAAACTTCACTTTTAGAGGGAAAGAGAAATTTAAAAATGATTGGTGGAGAAAAAAGATAGAGAGGTGGCCACCTTAGAAAAGGTGATTGTGCACATGTTTAGAGGTAATCCACCTTTTAATCAAGATTAGAGGAATATTTAGAAAAAGGTAAGCATAGGAAAAAGGGAAAAGGAATTAAATTAAATTAAATTAAATTTAATCATGGTTTAGAAGAACTTTAGGCTAGTGGAGGAATAAAATAAATAAAATTTATTTTATAAAGGGAAATGGAGGGATAATATATTAAATTAAAATTTAATATATTATAGCATTTAAATAAAATTTAAATACAAAGGGAAAATGAATTTATTTAATTAAATAAATAGAAGAATATAATGATTATAGTCAATTAATAAAATTAACCATAATGTTATGGGTAAATATTAATAAAAAATTAATATTAGTTTGAAGGATAATTTTAGGTGTCTACAGTATCTTCAAACAAAGCAATCATGAGTACACTTGTCTTTTTAACCCTCTAAACATAAAATGTTTGAAATGTATTGAACGTTATCACATGTTTTTACAGAAGAAGTAACTTCAAGCAATCTACCTATAGTCAAATTGGTTCATTAACATGGTTCTAAATAGGTAGGATTTCTAAGTTAACAAGGTACTAGTAATGATTCCATTCAAAGGAATATCAAGTTTCATCCCACAACAATTAGGGGCTTCCTACCACCAATATATTAGAGTTTTGTGCAATCTTAAAGGACTACTCGAGGAAGTTCGATACTTGATATCCTTTTGTTACTCACCCCATTAAGGATGAATGTGTTTTATTTTATAGTGGGTCATATTATTACAAAAAAGGCTATTGTATCTCACTTTCGGCTGTCCCTCTCACTGGCCTCATTAAGACAAATTCTTGGGAGGTGAGCCCACTAAAGTTCTAGCATGTTCATTTAAAAGCAAATAAATGAAATGAAAAGATAGGTATAGGAGTTTGATTCAACAAAAGGTGAAGAGAATATTCCTACTATTCTTCACTCAGAAGCACAATAAAAAATGTTCAATTTCCTAAGCCTTCTAATCTAATAGGAATTGAATATTTCTATTCTCCTCCACAAACAATAGGCTTTAAATTTAATACTTGTTTATTCCTTAGCCTTTCTTTTAATCAAGAAATATAGTAGGTTTGGAATTTTGATTCACTTGAAAAGTAAAGAGCATAGGCCTACTACTAAATTGCTCAAACAATAATAGGTTCTTAATTACTAGATTCAAATTTGAAAAGCCACAATTTAAACAAAATGCAAAGGGATGAAGGTTTACCTCTTTTCGAAGCTAGCAAAGGCTAGGGGCATTTTTTATTCAATGTTTTTTTCAATAATTCACTCACCCAGTGGTTATTTTTCCAATTCCTTTGCATCCCGTTTGAATTCATTAGTCCAACACAACCAAGAAAAGTGAAGAAATTCAAGAAAAATTGAATTCTAAGCCTCTTTTTCTAGTTTAGACAAAAATTATCAAGGCATGAAAATCCAATTTAAGGATACGAATTTCAATTTGTATTATTCAATTATTTGCAGGTATCATTCGTAATCCTTACCTTTCTCCTTGGAATCCTCCAAGAAGTTGTTGATGTTGATCATTTTGTCTTCTTTATCTTTTTTGCAATGGCTTTGTCCTCTCTGTTATTTCGAGTCTCTGGTTTTTTTACTCTTTTATGCCCTGCCATCAGAAAACCACAGAGAAAACATTTATGAGTGTCAGATTTAGCAAATTTGAAAAATAGTCAAAAGTGTTGCAGAAATGCTTAAATGTTCTATTTAAAACCTTAAATGTGTCGCAGGAAAAATCAAATGCACTATTATAGAAATTGAACGCACTATTTTAACAATTAAATGTGCATAAAAAAAATGTTAAACACGTTGCAGGATGAGTTGAATGTGCCGTGGAGTCAGGGAAAACACGCTGGGAGAATATTAGACAGAAGATAGAAAGTATTGAATGCTCTATTTAGTTGTGTAAATGTGCCAAAATTTGCTTCACAAGTGCTCTTTCAAACTTGAAATGCATTATTTCTCTGCTCAAACGTGCTACTTCACCTACAAAATAGAGACATTAAGCATAAAATCCTAAAATTTTATCAAATTCTCTGAAATTTAGATAAATGAGGCCTAATGCCCCATGGTGGGTGCCATTTTGTGTACTAATAAAGTACATTCATAGGGTTAGTTTGACAATAAATAAACAAAATAAACTAAATTACCATAATTAGTGAGCTATTTAATGCAAAGAAATTCAATAAGCACTCTATGGCTCTCTATTTAGATATGCTAATGATAAGCTCTCAACAAGCCTCCATTAGTGACAACTCTAAAATGAGAAAATGATAAAAGATTAACAAATTAAGCCTATTTGAATGAAACTATGCTAAATTATGCCTAAAAATGCCTTTTTAGCTTAAATTCTCAATAACTTTGATGTAATTCTCAGATATGTGGATCCATTCTCTTGATTTTAGCCTTGCTTTTATAGATTTTTGCAAGCATAGGGGGTGGAGTTAATTTGATCATGGTTAGGTTAAGGTTTAGTTCATGGTTTCCAATTTGGGGACAATTTAAATGGTTTGTCCTCAAATCTTGGGACAATGAGACAAAATGAGTGGTCAAGATGCTCTCACCTTATGAGTGATTGAGATTCAATCTTGGCTTGATCCATGTGAGTCCAATTCTTAATTCCTATTGGTTGAGGTATTTTTCTCCCATGTGGTGGATGAGGGAAAATAGGAATTAATTAATTGAATTTAAATGGTTTGTTTAGTCATGTGTAACCCTTAAATGGGTTGATTTGATTTTTAATTGAACTATACAATTAATTAAATTAATTAAGTATAATTAATTGATTTATCTCGTTTTATTTATTTAATTGATTTAATTAGCTTTTGATTTTCAATTATTGTTCAATTTTGGATTGATTGCAATTAATTATTTGATTTTTCCTTAGTTGCTCACTTGATTTTCTCTTGACCAATTTTAGGTAATTACAAGTACAACAAACAAAGCAGTATACAAGTTCAGTAATTGCATCATTATAGACAGATGAATCAGTATTATGATATGCGATTTTGGATATATATATATATATATATATATATATATATATATATATATATATATATATATATATATATATATATATATATATATATATATATATATATATATATATATATATATATCAAGACAATTAGAAGGATCTAACTCTATGATCGCAAGTATTGGAGTTTCAGAATTCAAGAGATATTAAATTTTGATTATCGTAGTTCACTTTGTTTGTTAGGAACAAGACATAAATGAAAAAACTTCATCGGTCATATTTGAATTTAGGTTAGATGAAATGTTTTGGGAATTGATTATGATTGAGATCACTATGGAGTAATTATGTTGTATTTAGCATAATGTGGAGTGAGTATAGAAATGTTCAGTTTACACGTTTCATATGGAAAGTTGACAAAGTTATATTTTTAGGTTAAGACTTCATATATGAGATTGAGTTTTGTTTGTGAAGAAAATTAAAGATTGTAATGTTGTGAAATGTTGTTGTGATGATAAAATAGTAAGAAAAACTATGTTGATGTGTATAGCTATGTTTAAAGCTTCATCATAGCTATATTGGCATTATTGTTGCTACCAGCTAGTTCAGTATAGGATTGTAAGTCCGTCTTTTATTTATGTAATTGGTTGTAATCATTGATGTAATTTGGTTGTGTAATTAAGTAGAGAAATCTAGGTTGAAAGCCTGAATGCAAGTGAATTCCCATCTATTGTACTTATGTTCTTAACTGAGAACTTATTAGAACAATAGTGAGTTATTTGTGGGTATCATCCCCATTGGGGTTTCCCCCTTAATCAGGTTTTTCTCAAAAACAAATGATGGTGTAGTAATGATCTTGTTATGGGATTTTTTTTATTTACTTTCTTTTATCTTCATTATTAAGTTTTGGTTTTAGTTTAAATTCTTGAAGAATACTACTGCACCAATTCACCCCTCCCCTCTCAGTGCTCCCTAATCCTAACAATTGGTAATAGAACATTGTTCTTTGGAAGAAGTTTAACAACTTGAGGAAGATCTAGATGGAAACACCTAGAAATATTCAAATTCAACTTTTGAATACACTTGAGGATCTAGAGAAATCAAATGCTTGCATTGTTAGTCTAGTAGAAAAATTGGGAGAAGATAATGGATTCTTTGACAACTTAAAAGAGAAATTAAAGAAATCCAGAGATAGGATAAAATAACTTGTAGATTAGTTATTAGAAAAAGGCATAGACTCTACTTCTAATAATGGCTATGAGAAGATTTTGAAAGAGAGGAACAAGCTAAAGAATGAAATGGAATCTATGGTGATGAAGATAATTGAAGAAATGAAAGTTAAAAGATCTCTTGAAGGATCCCCAAGGACTAAGACTGAGGAATGCTACAAACTAAATAGTGAAGTTGGATAGTTGCAAGTTTTTATTGAAGAATCCAAGAATAATGAGAAAGAATTGGAAAGAATCAATGAAGTATTAAGAAGAAACCTAGCTGATGCTAGAGAATTTCAAGAAAGATTCAAATCTAGCTCTGAGAAACTTGATGAATAGACTGGAAGCCATAGACCTCATGGAGATAAGAATGGCTTAGGGTATGAACAAGGAGAATGTTCCAAATCCACTAAGGTAAAGGCAGATCATATTGAGAAACCTATGAGAACACCTTTGAAGAAGACAAATGGAAAACAATTCAATGGAAGATGTTTCACATGCAACATACTTGGACATAAGGCAAAAGATTGTTGGAGAAACTCAAGTGCTAGACCTTTTTATGGATATTGTTTCACATGTTGGAAATATGGACATAGATCTAAGGAATGAAGATTCAGATCCAAACCCAATACAACCAGAGGTAACCCTATGTGCTACAAATGCAAAAAAAATGGTCATATTGCAAGGAATTACAAATTGAGGACTAATCAGAATAATTATAGGTATGTAAAATAGAATGTTATTTGTTACAAATGCAATAATTATGGACATATTGCTAAGGATTGTAGATATAGAGGCAATGGAACAAGAATAAATGGCTTGGTTAATAAAAATAGTCCAGATAATAATAATAAAGAAAATAAAATTGATGTAAGTGATATTAGAGAAAAGATGAACAAAATTTAGATGATAAAAGAAAAAATGATGCTTCTAGATAAATCACACTAGTTTCTGGTTTGGACCCTTCATCAAAAAACTAATTAGGTTTTTGACCTAATCAGGAAGCATTAGCATAACATCATGAAACCCCTAAAGATTGCATCATGAGATGATGTGATAGAAGATATAGTTGGAGATAGATCTTATATTGCTACATATTTGTTTGTAAGAAGATATATTGAAATTTATATGTTTGAAGAAGGTTTTTGAGTTTACTAGTTTTCTAGCAGATTTATTAAAATGATAGGTACAAATGGTAATTAATGATCAAATCAGGTAGATCGACAAGTTAAAAGGTAGATTTCATGATTCACTCTTCACATTAAGACTTGAAGAACCTGAGCAGAGAAAACTCACAAGTGATTTGGAAATTGATTTGAGCTACCGAAAGATTTTATGAGAAAATAGTAGAGACACCTAAAAGGTATTTATCTCATTGTATATCTATCTATTTCATTAGATAATATGGAAGCCCCTTGGATTCTAAGTATATTATAGAAGCCTAGATATGAATTCAAGAAACACCCTTTTCAATCAATGGCAAATGATCCCGATGGTGCATTTTTGAGTGTGCCCCATGACATTCTTCATGTTGAGGATATATGCACCTATATTCATTGCAAGATTGAAGAACTAGGAGACTATGATATCAATAACCATTTTGATTTAATGTTTTTCAATGGAATTTTCAAAGATGAATACAATAAAGTGGAGGAAGTTAAACTTGTACAGTGTTAGAACTTTCATGTATTTGATGAGCCAAAAATGGGTTCAGATAGTGCTAAGTTGAATTCATGATCATTTTTTATGGTTGGATGATAAACCTATCAAAATTACAAAGGAACTTATACAAGAAGTCACTAGATTCAATGTAGAAGGCCGAGACACACTGCGATTGAAGTCTGAAAAGAAGAATGTGGTTGAGAAGTTAAAAATTTCTAAATGAGACAAGAGAGAAATGAATGTAAATGATATCACTCAGCTCAATGTGAAATTGGTCTCTATGATACTCGGTTACAAAGTTTACTAAACTAGAAGGATGAACTCAATATCAACTACAATCATTCATAGTGCATAATGAATACTAAAGAAGAATGTAGAGATAGATGTGCATGTCAAATTCTAAGAGATCAACTTATGGAGAATATTGTGAAGATAAAGAAGGATAGATCTCAAATATTAAATTATGATTACCTACTTATTCACATTTTCTTTTACATCATGAACTACTTTCTTGGTATAGGGAATGCCACATGGAAAATGATATATTGATAACACTTCAGATTAGTAGGTACTACCAAATGCAGGATGAGAATGGAGTAAAAAAGGAAATGTGTGGTTATTTCAAAATGTTTCAGAAATAGATGCAATAAAGGGAAAGGATACCGAAGAAAATTGTTGAGAAGTATGCAAAATATGTGTTTTATGGTTGAAATTGATGCATGTTTTATAGAAGAAAACTGAGTTAAAGAAAGATCAATCTCATTTCAATACATCTATGGCTACTCCCATTGGTAAGACTCAGATATTATTGGCAAGAGTGACTTTACTAACTAAATATTCTGAGATAGATATCAAAGGACTATTTGATTTGGACAATTACAACAAAGATCAATTGATGAGACTATCCATATTGGCTGAAGAGAAAGATAAGAAAAAAGCCTTGCGAAAAAATGAGAAAGGAACAAGATTAATGACCAGATTAGTAAATATTTTTGAGAAATTGTTGCACAGCTATTAGATTTAACATGAACATTCCATAATTGATTAGTTGGAGAGTATACTTGATGCCTTTGACACTCACTTTCAGTCAATATAGAAAGAAATAATGAGCAAGGTATAGAAAGAATTATATGACAAGAGACTTAAGCATCTTTGTTCATTAATTTTCCAAGATAAAGCTTCTTTGGATACTAGAGTAAAATATATTATGGATTATATAGAAAAATGAAGCGGGATATACATGATGAGCATAGATTCCTTTTCTCATTTATTTGATGTATACAAGATCATAAAGGAAACCAAATGCAAGTTATCAGTTAAGGAAAAGACTTTTGATTCATCAAAAGGATTTGCATCAGAGTGCATGTTAGAGGTTGTTAAAATGAATGATCAGATAAGATCTTTGAAGGATGAGAGGATAAGACTAATAGGTAGGCATGATAAATTAAGGGACTTAATTTTTCCTAAGTTAGATATTCTTCAGAGAGTGCTTAAAGAGGTAGAGAAAGCTTATGGCCTATTGAACCTTGCAGGCCTTCTTGAAGTAGAGAATGCAACCAATGACATATGTTGGAAAATACAAATTTTTTATAGTATGAAGAAATATTTGGATATTTATTTGATAGCGCACTCTAAGAAAAATATTCTCAGATATCTTCAAGTATTTGTAAGTATGGAGGTTAAATATGAGGCATGTATAGGATTTTGGTAGAATATTTTGGTGTTTTTCCTCCACCTTTTCCATTGATGTAAAAGGGGGGAGATTCAATTAAAAATGTATAGGAATGATGCATACCGAAAGGGGGAGTATTATTTTACATTTTGGAGTAATGGCATATTGACTAGACACTTAGTGATTTTTCACTAAGTGTTGTCGTTAATGCCAAAGGGGGAGATTGTTGCAAAGAGAGTACTTTAGGATAGATGTTATGTTTTCATTGATGGAAACTACGTAAATATCTCTTAGTTTTCTTAATGGGTTTTTTCTTACTGATACAAATATGATTGAAATCAGCTAAGTACAATAAACATAATAGTATACATGTTCGATAATTGCATCGGTACAGATAGATGAATCAATATTATGAAATACGATTTTGGATATAGTATCAAGATAGTTAGAATGATACAACTATATGATCACAAGTATTGGAGTTTGAGAATTCAAGAGATATTAATGTCTGAGTATCAAAGTTCAAAGTGTTTGTTAGGAACATGGCAAAGATGAAAAAAATTCATCTGTCATATTTGAATTTTAGTAAGAAGAATTTGTTGGGGTATTGATTATGATTGAGATGACTAGGGAATAATTATATTATGTTTAGTATATCATGGAGTGAGTATAGAAAGGTTCAATTTACACGTTTCATATGGCAAGCTGAAAAATTTATATTTTTAGGTTATGACTTCATATATAAGATCAAGTTTTGTTTGTGAATAAAAGTAGAGAATGTAATATTGTGAAATGTTGATGCAATGATAAATTAGTAAGAAAATAATATCTTGATGTGTAGATCTATGTTTAGAGCTTCATCAAAATTGTATTGGCATTATCGATACTACTCGTCAGTTCGGTATAGGACTATAAGTCCATCTTTTGTTTATGTAATTGGTTGTAAGTCTTGATGTAATTTGGTTGTGTTATTGAGCAGTGATCTCTAGGCTATAATCCTAAATGCAAGTTCATTCCCGACTATTGTACTTATGCTCTTAACCAGGAACTTATTACTATAGTAGTGAGTTATTTGTAGGTATCATCCCCACTAGGGTTTTTCCCTTAACCAAGTTTTCCTTGAAAAAAAATTATGGTGTTGTAATGTTCATGTTATGGGCTATATTTTATTTACTTTATTTCATCTTCATTATTAAGTTATGGTTTCAGTTTAAATTCTTGAAGAATATTGCTCCACTGATTCATCCCCCCTCTTGGTGCTCCCTAATCCTAACACTCTGGTCTTTATAAGGTAAAACAATAACTTATTATGAAGATGAACATGATGAAAACATCTTTTTGTTTATATTTGAAACCCTTAGAGTTATTCCATACAAAGAGTTAGTTGAAAAAGAATCAACAAAAAAATTATCTAGTGTGGAAATAATTTTACCTTTATGAAATATAATAAAAAACTAATAATTAATCCTAATGAAATAATCATATACCACTATCTTTTGTACTATTAATTTTTTTGATCCACCACTCCCATAATACCAAACCAAAAATATTTTCCTTTCAATGTGATCTATCTCCATCACAAGTCTTTCATGAAGCATAGAATATATGAATTATTTCAAAGAATAACTAATAAAAAATTCCTCATCATACCTTGTGAATCTATCTTTCAAAACATTGGACTTGATAAAATTAGATTTATTGGGTTCCCATTATTTTATTGAAATCCGAAATTCTTTTCACGCAGATGCAACACTTTAAAGATAATAAACATAAGAAATATGGAAAGTTCACACTAGTACATTTTGGAAAATATGTGACGACGTGACTAAAATAGATCAAATTCTACTATGTTTTTTGCAATTCACAAGTATAAATGACTAAATAATTAGCCACTAATAATTAGTCACCCAAACAAAAATGACTAAATAAATGACTAAATAATTAGTCACCCAAACAAAAATGACTAAATAAATGACTAAATAATTAGTCACCCAAACACAAATGACTAACTGAATGGTTATTACTCCTTTATAATTACATTTGATAATATCATAGACTTATATACTTAGAAGTTCCATTTCACTAGTAATGCTCATTCACGAATATGATTATTGTTTGAGTAGCCATCTACACCTATTTATTGACGCTTAAGACAAAATTAACATTTAGATGTTTAAGTGGCTATTTCTAGAACTCATTAGATTCAATTTACATCGATTATAGAAACATAATGGTCGAGTTTACTAAAAATGAAGACTTTTCCCTAAAAATGAAGATTGATTCTCTTTTATCCATGAAAAATAGAAATAACAATGATCTCTTTTGGTATGCAAAATTTTTCTCCTTCAGACTTTATGTTAATTATTTTATTTTTTAAAAATAGAAATTTTTTATAATCTATCAAATTGTGTGTTGATCATTTGTATAAATATTATTGTTACCTATTTTTCATCAAGGTAAAAAAATAGATGCATTTACATAAATAAAGGTTTTCTAAGTGTCAAAAAAATTAAAG
Organism: Chamaecyparis obtusa; assembly: GCA_027943335.1. Classification (NCBI taxonomy): domain Eukaryota; kingdom Viridiplantae; phylum Streptophyta; class Pinopsida; order Cupressales; family Cupressaceae; genus Chamaecyparis; species Chamaecyparis obtusa. The sequence goes on from BSBK01001584.1 coordinate 281,603, forward strand.
AAAAAAAAGTTCTCTCATTATTTACACCAAATATTATACCTTGGTCTTCATGACTTTTAACTTATCAAAATGAAAAAATTATGGAAGGATGACTTTGGAGGGAAAATAAAGCTTCTTTCTCTAAGATAGCATGGAGGAAAGCACATGAAGAAAGACCCGCGAATCAAATGATGTTGGTAATGGACTTCAAAATCATCTTTGGAAATCCTCCATATGTAGCTCATGGGGTTGGGATCTGTGGGGCATTGCCTTCTCTAGGTGACTGTGTGGATCATAATTGTGGTGCCTAAGTAAAAATTTGGTTAAGTTCAAGCTAATTAAGTCATTTTTCACCTGCCAAGCCACCAAAAGAGTGCATGTGTACTTTCTATAGGTGATGGATAAGGAGACTGAGGTAAACTACTTTGAAGCCAATAAGGCATGCACCTCAATGATTTGTCTACAAAATTCTAACAAAATGACCTTATCCAAGCACAATGTTGTAGCATCCAAAATGGGTTCCTTGTGAAACTGGTGACCCAAATGTAGGTATGTTGTGAAAATTGAATGAAGTAACATATCCATGAGCTGATCATGGCTATTGTATCTAGAGAAAATCTAAAACCTAAATCCTTTGTGAGCATCTTAACAGCATGAAAAATAAATGTATTGTTAATTATACAAAAATACTAAAAAAATTCATCCCATTTGATTCTGGGAAAATGATCCCATGGAGTAGAATGTCCCACCTCCATGCCAAGGACACCAATTGTGTCCAATCCCCAGATTCCTCCATGATGTCAGGACAAAGACCACAAAACAAAAGATGTCATATAAAAATGGCTATCTTCCTCGACCTTCTTTATTTGGGCATCCACATGGTTAGAAGTAATGGTTGGCCAATAAAAATGTTGCATGTTAGTGGTCATGCAGTAGAGGAAGTAGTATATCTAGGGAAAGAGTTCTCAGGCATGAGGCTCATCAAAAACCCTAAATAAAAAAATTATCCATGCCTATATTATCTCCTTGAAGTTAGAGTAAGGGATATCCATATTCATTTTTTTATAATCTCGACATGGGATTTTCAACCATTCTATATTTAGAAGATGTCAGGCCACGTCTCTCATCCATGTAAGTTGTGCAACTAAGGCTACCCAGATCATGCTCATGACACCTTTGAAAAATGGAATCCTCCATGTTGTTGCAATGACATCATGGTCCAAGGAGGAAATGGGCACTCTGGAAGATGTAACAATGATGTGAGCGGTCATGTTATTGTTCTTGGCCATGAGAAATATTAACTCCAGAGTCTACACATAATGTGGGAAGCAGGCTACTTGAATGATCCAAGAGGTAGAGAGATTGATTGATAGAGGATCATTGGCCCTCCTAAACTGGTACATTGTCTGTTGAAGGCTCCTTAGTTCATCCCAGGTGCCAAAGTCAGTGTCAGTAATTTATTAGAGTGTGGTCTTAATGTGGGACCCCTAGATTGTCCTTTCTTTCTTGTACTTCATTACTAGTGTAAGATTTTCCAAAGACTTTTCTGAGTTGGACTTTTTGATAGGAGCCGCAGATGAACTGGGAAGCTCTAGACTTCTGGGCAGTTATCTTATTACTTTCATTTAACCCAATTACAACCTGCAAGATAAGACGACCATCATGATGATATAAATGATGATAAAAATTTTTTGATGGAAAATTCAAACCTTGGAACCTTGAGGACTGCACGTTGTGTTATTCAAAGAAATAAAATACATTACTTAGTGTTAAGACTAATAAAATTTTTGGCCCCTGATGTTAAAAATCCAAAAAATCCATGTTTCCTCATAAACCCTAGGTCTTCCCATTCCAGAAGCCCTAATTTTCTTGACCTTTGTTCTAATTCTTTTTTACCTTTTGGGTCACTTAAGTTAGGATTTCCATGTGTTTCTTTTTAAAAATAAAATGTCAACTAAGGGTTCAAAGAGTAAGAAAAATCAAATTTTCCTTTCGCAATTGTATCTTTTTTATTAAGCTTACCTTGTTTTGTTGCGACCATTAGATCTTTTTTTAAATCTAACGACAATTACTATCCCTTGAGCATCAAGATGCATGCATTTTATCTTCACAGAATCATGACTGCTTGTCACCTATCCATGATCATCAATGGGACCACATAAAGCTTAAAACATGTGATAAACGGTCTGGTTAAGGTTTTTCTAGTGGTTAGTGTCAAGCAGGCCAGGTCAGTAAGTAGTGTAAAGTTTAGTTGAAGTCTGAGAAAGATCTATGGTAGGCATGATGCCTCAAGAAAAAAGCAACTGGCCTTTATCCATTGCAGGATCGCGACAACCATCCGATCAAAGGGAATTGACAAGAAAACAATTTTGGTGGGGCCAGTGATATCTTTTTATATGGACCATGAAATGTGTTTTGATCTAACAATGGGCGTGAAGCCTTGATCAAGACTTGCATGAAGTTTATCCATTATGGGATCACACTTTGTTGACACGTGTCCCAGATAATGTCATATGTTAGTAGGGCCAAAGGTTTATCGAGCAATAAAGAGTTTTCATGTAGGAAAGGATCCAATGGTGGGTACTATTCCATAAAGAGGAGATGCGAGTTATTTATCTTTCATGGGATCACACTTTGTTGATGAGTTTCCCAATTCTAAAGTGGGTTCATAGGTTTGTAAAGTGTTAAATACCTATAGTTTTAAAAGAAGATTGACGACAGGTGTGAGGCTTTAAAGGGAAAATGATCGAAAGATAGTGATCGCGAGATCATGACTTGCTGACACATGTCTGTCTCGGTGGAAAGTTATAGTGACTTGGATTTGACACATCATTTGGAATGAAATTTTTTCATTGGTCGACATGTTAACCCAGGGTAAAAATATATGTACTCGCTAGTCAACTTTATGATAACCATCTGATATTCTAAGAAAAGGAAGATCGATGACCTAGTTTTAAATTTTTGAAATCTAAGCTATGATGTGCTTTGTGAATGTTGTAAGCACTAATTTTTCAACATCAATGGCTTAATGGTGTATCTTGTGAAGTAAATGCATAATTTTGGACAGGGTATAAGGCAAGTAATGATCATTTCGAACAACACATTATCTCCAGAGCTCTCAGACAAAAGGTGATTCTTTCAGCGTTTCAATTTTTTAGGCATTTTCAAAGGTAGTAGGTGATCTTTGATGTATTATTTGAGTTCATGTTTGTGATTGTAGTGCTATTGAATTGAAGCTTTAGAAGGGTTAATGTGCTAGTTGTATTATCATTCCACATAAATTTATTTATTGAAACCCTAGTTATTTAAGATGGCACTGCATAGGGAGTTTAAGGGGGAAGTTTATTATCAGAAGAGGGCTGTTTGTGATGACCTATTTTAGTTGTTACCCCCATCCAAAAATGATGTTTTGAAAATGAAGGAGATAGTCCCAAAAAACCCTAGAGAATAGATAGGGGAGAGATTGTACGATAAGGGCATGTGGACAAGAGATCCCAAGGTTGAAATTACTGGGTTGACCCTCTTTAAGACTGCGTATTCACAAAGAAATGCATGTGCACCCAATAGTAACATATGACAATTTTATGTTGTAAAATTGGTGGTGCTTAGTGTTTTCATGGACGTAGATATCCTCATGCAAGTAGAAAAATTTTATGATCCAGTGGTGAGAGTGGTAAGGGATGTAGAAGGGAATGTCTTGATCAATGAAACTATAGATGAGATAAGAGAAGTGTTCTCATTGAATGATCCTTCTATGATTCTAGAGGAGATAGATTTTGACAATGTCAGGAAGGTTTATGATGCCCAAATAGATTATTTTAGGTCAGGACTTTTGAGGGAGTTTTTTGATAAAATTGGTAATTTGTGTGTGGTCAGGTCAAGTACTCCTGAACCAATTAGATTAGATCTCTTTAGTTTAAGAGCACAAGGCATGTACAAGCCACTAGCATACATTTTTAGTGAAGATGAAGAGACACATATGACAGTTCAGTATATGTTCATGATGGTTCATATATTACACCCTCACCTGGCAGTCATTTTTTATTTTTCTCCCTATGTTGCTGATCTGATTCACCAAGGTTTGATTGGGATTTAGAATTTGAAAGTTGACAGGTCATTTGAGTGGTACTCCATGCTGATGCATATGTTTTTGTATAAGGGTGTGGATTATTTCAGTTAGACCATGGAGATAGTCTAGGAAGAGATGGTAAATTTTTGCCTGTTCAATTATGAAGTTTTTTGTTGTCATGGGACTGTACAGATGCTAGCTTTTTCATTTTTGACAAAAATTTTGCTTCTAGGCTTAGAGCATTAATATTTTTCGATAACCCTAGAATTCCCAATGGGTTATGTAAGGCCCCACCAGGGAACCCAAGAGAAGTAAACCTATAACTTGCTACTAAGTTTGGTGAACATTTTTTTTTTTTATAGTTAACAAACAAGATACACAATAGTGTGGAAGCAATTACCATTTATTCACATTTGAACAACATCCAACATAGATTACAAAACTTGAGGGTCCCATGACATAGAATTACTTAAGAACAAATAAAAACAACTAAAGAAAGATGACAAAAGATTCCATATCATAAATGATACAATAAAAAATTACATCAATAATACAAATCTCATGGACAACCATGATAACTAAAACACTGACATTCACTGCACATGTCGCAGGGTATGTAATAATAAATCTAACATAAAAGTACAATGTCCATATTAGGTATCACATGCGATACTCTAATATAGGACTACATAAATGAAGGTATGAAAGAATCCAATAATGAAGAATCAATGAAGAACCAAGAAAGCATCCAACTACAGAAGTATCAATACCAGCACCAGGACGTCGAATCTCAAATGATAAAGAATCACTACCACCCATCCGTGTAGAACCACAAAGTTCTACCCCACTGTACTAAGGAGATAACCACAAACCCCAATCGAAGGACCAAAACCAAACAAGGATAACCACTAAGCAAGGAATCCTGATAGCTCTCTACTCAAGGTTTACAAAAAATAAAGAGAAGGGTAAGACACACTAATCCAGAGGCATAAATGAAAAACTCAGGAGATGACTTAGGCTACATGCTATGGGAGTGTCATCACATGTCTAACTACTTGAGTTACCCTGGACTGGTCACTCTGGACCCCGAACCCTCAAGCATTGAGTTACCCTGGACTGACCACTCTAGGCCCCAGACCCTCAATATGATCCATGTGGGATTAGAATACTCTCTCTCAGAATGAGGAATTGTAATCATAACCATACTCTATATTATCTTTTTAAATGCTCTATAAAGTTTTAATTACTATGTTATCACTTAATTACATAACCTACAATAGGTTACCTAGGTACTGACCACTTTGGGTCCCGGCCCCTATTGTAAGCCACTCCCCTAAGATGCACTTAATCAATCTCCCCTAGCTCATAATCACATAAACATCCAATAGGTATACAACCGGGTAATCCTAGATGCAGTTTCACACATAGAAACTGAAATGATTACACAGATACCAAAAATAGATATTAACCAAGAGCCAATAAGGTCAAAACACAGATGATAATTAGAATAACCACACACATAAACATGATACTGAAATATGATCCAACTGAGACATAACCCTACCTCTGTTTCCCCTAGGCCATCTAATGCCCGAAAACACATGATGCACAAGAATGCAGTTCAAAAAACAAGAAGCCAACATTCACAATTAAGAAAACTGATCAGGAACTTCAAGCAATAAAACATCATAATAAACATGATCCTAACATAATATGGATCGCATAATATTGATGAAAGAATCATGACATAACAAGCATACTAAAGTCAATCATAAAAAGTATATTCCCTAATAATGTTCTAAGAATTCAGTAGGGTAGAAAGCCCAATTTTAGTAGAGATGTAACACTTGTAAAAGGGTAAAAACATGATGTTAATAACAAATCCAAAAGAAGTAAATTATAATGTTTTAATAATCCAACAAAATAATTCTAATATGAAAACACATAGTACCCACTAATTCACAATACTAAAATACATTATAACCAAAGTATTAATATAGTGAAATCTAATTACATTATTATACAAATTAGGATATAAATTTTATTTCATATAAATTGATACTACTGTCAAAATATACAACTAGAAAACCCATCTAACACAACTAATCTAAATAATAAATCAAGTATTTATATAAATTACACTCAACAATCTTAATTAACTAATATATTTAAATTAGCAATTAATCCCATCTATATTAACTAATAAACAAATAACAATTAATAATAAAATAAAATAAAATTTAATAACTTAATTTAATTTACAAATAAAAAATTATCTTAACATTATAAACTAAACAAATAAAATTAGTTAATAATAAACAAAAAAACAAATTTTATAAAACAAAATTTTTAAAAGGCAAAACTTTTGGTGTGGGGGGGCCCGCGGCTCCCCACCCAACACCCTGCGACAAAGCCCATAGGCTCTGCCGTGACAGTCCCATAGGGATTGCACACGGCAGGCCCTATGGGTCCGTGCGTCAGTCCTTAAAGGACTGCGCACGCTCCACGAGAAACTGTGCGGTATAAAGAATTTCACTTTATATATTTTTTTAATTTGTTTATAATAATTTTCAACTTCACAAAGCATGACTTTTATATATATATATATATATATATATATATATATATATATATATATATATATATATATATATATATATATATATATATATATATATATATATATATATATATATATATATATATATATATATATATATATATATATATATATATATATATATATATATATATATATATATATATATTACTGTTTTAATCAAATCTGGAAATAGGATATTTAACAAACACAAATTTCTTACACAGAATAAATTTAACATTTAGGAATTTCTTTTATAAACAAAATTTTAAATACTTTTGTGATATGAATCTACTCCTTTCCCAAAACAAACAATTTACTATATTCATGAAGAATTTTTGCAAATATTTATTTAAACAGAGAATATATTTTATACCAGAATTGGGTTTTCTACTCAAATTGATTTTCTTTCTCAATAGAATTAAATTTTCTACAGCCTTTATAGTTCAACTATACAACTGAATTAATTTATCGATTTATAGCCAAACCATGAACAATTGGTTAACGAAATTTTGCCAGAGTAACACTACAATGCCAAGTAATGATAAAATACAAAAAACAACTACACTAGGGTTTTAGAATACCCAGATATAATATAAACAAAAATCTACCAAATAGAAACACAGAAAGCTATTAAAACACAGAAAGATAAACAGATGTGGAACATAGATCTGACAAATAAATCCAAAGCCTACCTCAGATCCAATGCCAGAAATAGATTAAAAATGGAAACCCCTGTAGATCTGAGAACCAAATTCTCTTCAAATTCAAACACAACCTGCAGACCTGAAAGCTAATTTGCAACCAGGTGTCCAATCCAAATGCATAGAGAAATTCAAATCATCAACAGCCATAACAATCCACAATTCTCCAAATTGCCAAAAAAACACAAGCCTTCTCCAAAATTTTCCTTCAAAACCTGTCTCCCCAAAAATGAAAGCAAAATTCCCCTAATAGGAATTCAATTCCAACATCCAAGCAATCACACAAGACAACTCAACAGATAACTCTGAGTTCAACTCAAATCAGAAAAGTGACTCATAAGACAACTCCTAATTCAACTTAAACTTCAAAATTGAAAGAAATTACAATTAATTAATTAAAATATATTTTAAAATGCACAACTCCACTTTGACTTTCTAAAACTAGTTGTTATCTCTTTGACAACAATTCCTTTTTTCAATTTTGCACATGTAATAAATTAAATTGATTTATTAAATAAATTAAATAATCAATGCATCACAAATTGATGCAATTAATTATTTAATTACTTAATAATATAAACAAGCATAATTCTAAACATTTACCATTTGAGCACATGTTAATAATTAAAACCAAATTAAATAAATTAAATATTTAATACATCCTAAAGCATGCATTAAAATATTCAATTATTTAATTATACATTCAAACATAATTAAATCCAACTTCAATTAAATAATCAATTAATTCCATTTAATCAAATAATTGACTTTGGACAATATTCTAAATTAAACATAGGAAAATAATTAAATCATTAATTTCAACTATAATCCTATCATTAATAATCATATAAAATCACCTGAATAATTCACAAATCAACTGAATCAAATGCAATAAAATCAAGCAAACTGAAACCACATGCACAAACTCAAGAATGGGATCCACAAATTCCTGCCAACCAGGTGAATTCGGGTAAGGTAGTCAAACAGAACCTTGTCCAATTATAGGACAATTAGGCTAGGGCTAGGGTTTGGGTCTATGAATTATCTCCCCTCTTTACCATTGAGATGAATGTTTGTGGGCACGCTCACTCCTACCAATTCAGGGAAGATGATGCCCTGTACCTGCGAACCTATCATTAGAAGACAAAGCATGTACATATAATATATAACAGACAATGATAGGGTACGGTCAGACATGTGGATCTCGACTATGCAAGTAACTACGCCTCCGTCCTCTACCACACAAACACATCAAATAGATACAAACACATAATCACCATACACATGCAAGTATGGGGTAAGTACATCGTATTCAATATAAAACATGTAATCTAATGGGTACTACATTCACCCCCCTAGGATTAGGCTTACTCCTGGAAGCCTGAAACAAGTAGGGATATTATTCCCACAAAAATATCTGCACTGAAAAGAAATCTAAACTATGAATCACTGAGTAGGTCCATCCCATGCATTAGGGTTCGAACACTAAGGATCGTTCCCTATCACAAAGGCCCTATGAGATCCACCAACATTCCCAACTGTAGGCTCAGAAGTTGCAGGCCTCTGTCCTGAAATCTATGTTGATCGATTAGGACAATTGACTGCAATGTGGCCATGTTGTCTGCAAGAATAACAACCATCTCTACCTCCAAAACTCTGGGGTTGCTGATCCTCCCTATTGCGCAAACTACGCTGCCAGTTGCGATAGTTCCCTGACTGAGAACCACCACTACTACCATGAAAGAATTTCTTATCTTGCTGATCTTGATTACCTTTTGAAAAGGTTGAAGGATTTTGAAAATTTCCATTCTTCTGAGATTGATTCCTCTTGGAACCACTAGACTGAATACCTCCCTGAGCACTTAAAGCTGCTGCCAGATTTGCCTCTTTAATAGTTGCCTTAATAACTATATCTCTGAGGGTCTTAGGCTCAAAAAGTAAGGCATTCCCAATAATGCATGCATTCAACCCCCTAATGAAGTGTTGCACTAGCAAGGCTGTGTCCTGACCAAATCCAGCATATTGTTTGAGCTCAAAGAACTTGCGCTCATACTCACTCACTGACATAGTAAGCTGTCTCAAATTATGAAACTCATCTTCCCTCTGCTTCCTCCACTGATCAGATAGGAAACGTTCCTGGAAGTGCTCTAAGAACAACTCCCATGTAACTGTGTCCATTTGAAGACCTAGCTTCTCCTCCTCTAGCCTCCACCATATAGCTGCAAAATCTGTGAGTTGTGTCACTGCATACCTAGCTTTAGTATTGCTACTAAAGGGATGCATGGCAAAAATCTGCTCTAAGGCTATCAACCATGTCTCTACCTCCCCTCTCATCAGATCCCTCATGTGGTTAGCTGCCACAACTATAGGATCAACTGTGAAATCCCTCCTTAGAGGACTCCTAGACCTCTCTCTAGCCCGCTCTACTCTAGCCTGCTCAGGGATAAGATGATTGAGAATCGCTCACAAGAATTGTCTCGTGTCTAGTCCCTCAGACTCAACCTGATGATCCTCTCTCTGATCATCTCTCGACTGCTGGTGGTTACTCTCCTGACTAACACTTGTAGAAGGGCTATGATGTCTACCCCTTCCACGGCCACTAGAACGACCTCTACCTCTACCTCTAGAAGCTCTAGTGACAGGCATGATTCCTGCATCACAAGGAAATCAAGACAATGTCACACAACATAACTCAAAACAAAAATAAAAGGAAACATAATCACAAAGCAATGGTTTGCAAACAAAATTTTTTATGTCTATGTTTAGTTTCCAGTTTAGACCACACAAAATCTAATAAGCATACATACCTAGAGTTCCCAGTGTAGAAACTTTTCTCTGATACCAAATGTAATGCCCCGCCTAGGAACCCAAGAGAAGTAAACCTATAACTTGCTACTAAGTTTGGTGAACATTTTTTTTTTTTATAGTTAACAAACAAGATACCCAACAATGCGGAAGCAATTACCATTTATTAACATTTGAACAACATCCAACATAGATTACAAAACTCGAGGGTCCCATGATGTAGAATTACTTAAGAACAAATAAAAACAACTAAAGAAAGATGACAAAAGATTCCATATCATAAATGATACAATAACAACTTACATCAATAATACAAATCTCATGGACAACCATGATAACTAAAACACTGACATTCACTGCACATGTCATAGGGTATGTAATAATAAATCTAACATAAAAGTACAATGTCCATATTAGGTATCACATGCGATACTCTAATATAGGACTACATAAATGAAGGTATGAAAGAATCCAATAATGAAGAATCAATAAAGAACCAAGAAAGCATCCAACAACAGAAGTATCAATACCAGCACTAGGACGTCGAATCTCAAATGGTAAAGAATCACTACCACCCATCCGTGTAGAACCAAAAAGGTCTACCCCACCGTGCTGAGGAGATAACCACAAACCCCAATCGGAGGACCAAAACCAAACAAGGATAACCACTAAGCAAGGAATCCTGATAGCTCTCTACTCAAGGTTTACAAACAATAAAGAGAAGGGTAAGACACACTAATCCAGAGGCATAAACAAAAAAATCAGGAGATGACTTAGGCTACATGCTATGGGAGTGTCATCACATGTCTAACTACTTGAGTTACCCTGGACTGGTCACTCTGGACCCCAGACCCTCAAGCATTAAGTTACCCTAGACTGACCACTCTAGGCCCCGAACCCTCAATATGATCCATGTGGGATTAGAATACTCTCTCTCAGAATGAGGAATTGTAATCATAACCATACTCTATATTATCTTTTTAAATGATCTATAAAGTTTTAATTACTATGTTATCACTTAATTACATAACCTACAATAGGTTACCCAGGTACTGACCACTTTGGGTCCCAGCCCCTATTGTAAGCCACTCCCCTAAGATGCACTTAATCAATCTCCCCTAGCTCATAATCACATAAACATCCAATAGGTATACAACCGGGTAATCTTAGATGCAGTTTCACACATAGAAACTGAAATGATTACACAAATACCAAAAATAGATATTAACCAAGAGCCAATAAGGTCGAAACACAGATGATAATTAGAATAACCACACACATAAACATGATACTGAAATATGATCCAACTGATACATAACCCTGTCTCTGTTTCCCCTAGGCCATCTAATGCCCGAAAACACATGATGCACAAGAATGCAGTTCAGAAAAAAAGAAGCCAACATTCACAATTAAGAAAACTAATCAGGAACTTCAAGCAATAAAACATCATAATAAACATGATCCTAACATAATATGGATCGCATAATATTGATGAAAGAATCATGACATAACAAGCATACTAAAGTCAATCATAAAAAGTATATTCCCTAATAACATTCTAAGAATTCAGTAGGGTAGAAAGCCCAATTTTAGTAGAGACGTAACACTTGTAAAAGGGTAAAAACATGATGTTAATAACAAATCCAAAAGAAGTAAATTATAATGTTTTAATAATCCAACAAAATAATTCTAATATGAAAACACATAGTACCCACTAATTCACAATACTAAAATACATTATAACCAAAGTATTAATATAGTGAAATCTAATTATATTATTATACAAATTAGGATATAAATTTTATTTCATATGAATTGATACTACTGTCAAAATATACAACTAGAAAACCCATCTAACACAACTAATCTAAATAATAAATCAAGTATTTATATAAATTACACTCAACAATCTTAATTAACTAATATATTTAAATTAGCAATTAATCCCATCTATATTAACTAATAAACAAATAACAATTAATAATAAAATAAAATAAAATTTAATAACTTAATTTAATTTACAAATAAAAAATTATCTTAACATTGTAAACTAAACAAATAAAATTATTTAATAATAAACAAAAAAACAAATTTTATAAAACAAAATTTTTAAAAGGCAAAACTTTTGGTGTGGGGGGGCCCATGGCTCCCCACCCAACACCCTAC